>JAOBRB020289216.1:0-11205 GCA_027575285.2 Zoanthus pulchellus | reverse complement strand
TGTTATGTTATGTTATGTTATGTTATGTTATGTTATGTTATGTTATGTTATGTTATGTTATGTTATGTTATGTTATGACAAAGAACTCCATTCTGAAACGTTTGTCCCAAATTCTATTTCTCACTCCGTTGTAAAGTATTTTAAATATTTTTATAAAACTGTATCTGTAGAAACACTTGCTGACACAGCATTCGATTTACCGTGTACATTTCAAGATTGGAGTAGGGGCAGCGAAGCTTTGAGATTTGAATGTAAATAACCTTACTTTGAGTCCCTGTCTCAGACTACTGAATCAATGGATTTGTCCTTTGTAATCCCAAGTTGATGTTTTTAACTTAGAAGATAATCTCTATCCTATCCTTTGGCTAAGTGAGCCTCTAAAATTTTTTGATGTATTTTAAACGAGATGATGAGCTACTAATTAGGGAGATATTTTAAGAAGTGACATAAAAATAGTCATTGCATTAACAGTTCATGCAGTTCAAAGCTGATGGATTAGATGCAAATTGCTATATAACATGAACGAATCCAGTAGTTATGTATAAAAATTTCTCGTTTCTTTTTTCAGATGCTTGATAGTCCAAACTTACCCATAAAGACACCAGTGTCCACTGCCGGTGGTTCATCTACAACACAAGGACTTACCAACTGTGGCTCATCAGCCACGAGTAACAACAACCAGAAAAACTCAACTTCTACTTGTGCTGCATTGCCATCGGATACAATCATGAAGCAAGATGCACTATTAGAAAATAAGAACACTTGCGGTGGTGTAGAAATTTCAGCTGAAGAAGCTATCAAAGGCGTGCCAGAGAGTGAGATGTCTCTTGCTGCTCTGAAAGCTAGTATTGTCGCTTCAAAAGGGATGAGTGCTTCTTGTCCCATGACACAAACCAAAGCCTCAAATAATGGTGCTTCACTTTCTAACAAGGGAAAAGATACTCTCAAGGGTGGTGTGAATGAGATGCATGGTTCAGGAGCCTCTCAGAGGCTAATGTCACAGGGTTCTTCACAGGAATCAGATATCGATTCTTCTGCACCCAACAGTCCTAGAGATGGAGTGAGTTACCCCCTACACTCTACTATTACTATAGTGGGAAAGGGAAGTGGGAGTACTATTATAATAAATAATTACCAGCCCCTATGACTTTATGATGTCCTTTTTGTAAGTAAGTTTCATTAAGTAAATAATTGAGGTTAAATTTGTCAGAAGAAAATTGATTTTCTCTTGAAAGAGTCAGAAAGAGATTTCATGTTTACTTTGTTTTCTTCGAGTATTTGTGGTGAGTACTACTAGAATCGAATTTTACGAACAGTGATTACCGATACGCTTAACACCAATTGTCAAATTTATATTGTCTGCAACAGTGTTTGAGCTACATTGTTTCTGTGAGTTTCCATGTCCGATATTGGATGGTATTTTTTTTTTTGATGTTTGTAACAAGTCAGTATATTTCAGGTTGCTTTAGGTGGTCACAACCGCGAATTTTATCATCTCAGTACTGTTCTATTCTGTGTATTCCATCTTTGTTAACGGTTTGTGTTAATCGTGTGACAGGGTAGTACAACTGAGACAGCTCCGTCAGAGGACAACTATGTATCAGAAAGTGAGGATGAGGTTTATTGGTATTCAGATAAGAAACGCTTACAAGCTGAGATAGCGGGTGAGTGTCGACAGTTTAACAGTCTAGACCCTTAACCCTGGGTTAAACAAATGCAGAAATTTTTTCTTTAAGAAAAGATAAATGGTTATTTATGAATACTATTTAGATTTTTCTAGGAAAAGTCTTGTTAATTCCAAAATTACAGATAAGATCTCCTTGTATAACTGGAAACAATATTTAACCGTTAGTTAGTGCTTATCTGCTCTTGGACAACTTGGCCCTGATAATTAATTTTAATATGATTATTGAATCCAAAATTTATCTTATTATCCTTTCATAAAAGTCTGTCGGACTATTCGTTTCTCGATGTAACAAAATATTTCTTATTTTATAACAATCCACCAACCTGCTCTCCCAGTGATTGATAACAATCCACCAACTTGCTCTGTTGTGGTCTTTCGCTATTTTGTGCATCATTCCAAATAAAATAGACTAAATTAATCTTACAGCAGACACCAAAGAATCTGATCATACCAACGCGAATAAATCTGGAACCATTGACGAAATCCTCCCAGAACTAGATTCTGTTGTTTTCGCTCGACAATTTGGTGACAGCCCCAACGGAGCTAAGGTGAGTTACAAACCTCTTTCATAAATGGCGACCGTTTTAATATTCTTTTGTCTTCATTTGAACAAATTAGTCTCACTATAGCCTTGTGTGCGAGCAGAAATTCCAAAGGATATCTTTTCCCAAACGAGGCTAGTAAGGCTATTAATATGAATGAAGGCAATAGAATGTTTAAATGGTCGTCATTTATGAAAGAGGTCTATGGAAAAGTAATTTAAAATGATCGAAATCATAAGATAATGTAATATTTTGCTTGTATCGAAAAAGCCTGAGAATAAATTACATATATGTATTTCAACAGATATATTACTTGTAACTAATTGGTTTATATGTACGAAATAACTACTTTTCACAGATTCCCTGATCAAATTTAATCTAAAATCGCAAAGAACGAATAAATTAATCAATAAAAATTGATAAGTGTCATTAATTTTGAGTAAATGAAGATAAGTGAGGAAAATTATTTGCATAGGGCGAAAAAAAATGCTTTTCAGTGTCATGTTAAAAACCTCCCTCTTCCCCAATTAAGAATCCCAACTGGTAGGAGGCAAATCAGTTGGCTATTTACAAAGCGTGGTAAATTTGTCCCTGGGATCATCGAGGCGATGTCAGCATAACTGCTACATGGAAGCGTTTGAAAAATGTGCTCTAGCAACTACCCCAGAGCCATCGAGGAAGCGCTATGTAGACAACACATTTAACAATGTGGATACTTTCTTGAGCCACCTCAACCAATTCAAACACCCATCTATTCGTTTCATTATGGAGACAGAGAACGACAGGAAGATCGTAACAAGGGAACCAGACGTTAAGCTATACGCAACTGTATACAGGATGTCCACACATAATAATCAGTATCTCGAGTATGATTCACACCAGTCAGTAAAACGCAGTATTTTACGATCATCCCAGATGTATCATCTCAAAGCCGTCCGGAGCAACTTAGGAGAAGAAACATCTGTCTTCAGTTATTATCAGCAACAGTTGCCCTCCATCTTTCCTGCAGAAAGTAACCAAAACCAAGACTCCAGCACCAGAGAGAGAATAGTAGAATTTAAGTCCACTGCAGTGGTGCCACATATCGGTGTGAGTCTACAATAGCCTCCGCCGCAACCTACAACAACAGGGAATACGCACTTACAAGCCAGCAGTCATCTGAGGAAAACATGCAACACGAAAACAATAGCCGGATCAATATGAGCTGAATACAGCAGACCATCGCGATACATGGTGCAATACCAAAACCAGAAGACCATGAAAAAGACCAACAGTAAGCAGTCAAAACGTCTCAAGGTACATCTAAGTGACTTGTTGCGAGACAAAAGAGAAAGTCTTAAATTATCATCCAACAACCACGATGAGCAACAATCAACTTCATAACAACAATTCATCTGTAAGACAAGCGTCCAAATTGTTTTAATCAACTCTCCTCAGCCAGTCCTCCTTACAAGCGTTTTTATCAATTCCTTTTGTGGCTCAAAGTTTACTAAAAATGACAATGGCGTGTTAACACTAGAGACGCAAATGGAAGCGCAGACGCAGAAGGAAGCACATTCACACCCTCGACACAAGTGATGCAAGTTACGCTACCGTATGTTTCTACGTTTCTTTCTTCCCTATTCACGATTGGAAATTTGTTACGCAAGAGCAAACGCAAGCGCACGATGTGAGCAAGAAAAAGAAAATGTTCCTTTTTCTTGCCTCTGCGTCTGCTTCGAGTTACATTCACACTTGTTTTTATTGCGCCTGCGTCTGCTTTGAGTTACATTCACACTTGTTTTTATTGCGTCTACATCTTCTTTGAGTTACATTCACACTTGTTTTTATTGCGTCTGCGTCTGCTTTGATTTACATTCACACTTGTTTTTTTTGCGTCTGCGTCTGCTTCGAGTTACATTCACACTTGTTTTATTGCGTTTGCGTTTGCGTCTCTAGTGTGAACACGCCTCTAGCCTAAACTTTAATTTGGTTTAACGGTCTAACACGCATCCTACTTTCTGATTGGCTACTTTACTAAAACAGTTTTTTAAAAAGGATAAATTTTATACTGTAGTGAAAAGGATATTTGTACAAAAAGTCGTTTTCACTATACGGTGTAAAGTTTATCCTTTTTTAAAAGTTGTTTCTGTAGAAGCTACGACACAGCATTCCATTCATACTTTACTATTGGTCTACACGTTATAGCTTACTAGTGGAGAAATGATGACGGATTAAAATAGTAATAAGCTCTGTTTTGTTGTAATATCAAAGGTTTTAATTGGTAAATTAATTTGTACATTCTTGTTTGACCGATTGGTAGGTTTATACTAAAACTAGCATTAATCAGAACTTATAAAGTGCGGGCGAGAACTTGAGGAATATATTGTTTGAGGAAGTCATTTAACACCCTTTACTTTTTAAAAACCAATATTTTCATATATATAGCTAACCTCAGATCCCCAAAATAATTCATTTTAACGCCGATATCGTTGCCATCTATTTTAACACCAAAGTTTTTTTCACAAATTGTAATTTAGAAGGTACGTCATTTCTACTTTTCCCATGTGCTACTCAATATGTATCATTTAGCACATTGTGATAGTTGCTGTATACAACCGTGCGCTGGTCACTGGTTCATATCAGTTTAAAAAACAATGTCGACTTCACAATCATGACGTTTTACCACCTGTCAAGCAAGCTCTTATCTAATGGTTGAACATATTTGTCAAAGCATTCCAATTAGCACACGATGAAAAGCCTCTCTTTTCATTTAGTCTCTCTTTTTTTAGATACTTATTGCAAGCCTTCTTAAGTCACCTAAGCGGCCTCATGGACTACGGGTTTGCATAGCCAGGCCATTTGGCCTATGCGGCCTCATGAACTACGGGTTTGCATAGCCAGGCCATTTGGCCTATGCGGCCTCATGGACTACGAGTTTGCATAGCCAGGCCGTTTGGCCTATGCGGCCTCATGGACTACGAGTTTGCATAGCCAGGCCGTTTGGTCTTTGCGGCCTCATGGACTACGAGTTTGCCTATCTAGGCCATTTGGCCTATGCTGCCTCATGGAGTACGGGTTTGCATAGCCAGGTCGTTTGGCCTTTGCGGCCTCATGGACCAAGGGTTTGCATATCCAGGCCATTTGGCCTATGTGGCCTCATGGACTATGGGTTTGAATAGCCAGGCCATTTAGCCTTTGCGGCCTCATGGAGTACGGGTTTGCATAGCCAGGCCATTTGGCCTATGCGGCCTCATGGACTACAAGTTTGCATAGCCAGGCCGTTTGGCCTATGCGACCTCATGGACTACGAGTTTGCATAGCCAGGCCGTTTGGTCTTTGCGGCCTCATGGACTACGAGTTTGCCTATCTAGGCCATTTGGCCTATGCTGCCTCATGGAGTACGGGTTTGCATAGCCAGGTCGTTTGGCCTTTGCGGCCTCATGGACCAAGGGTTTGCATATCCAGGCCATTTGGCCTATGTGGCCTCATGGACTATGGGTTTGAATAGCCAGGCCATTTAGCCTTTGCGGCCTCATGGAGTACGGGTTTGCATAGCCAGGCCATTTGGCCTATGCGGCCTCATGGACTACAAGTTTGCATAGCCAGGCCGTTTGGCCATTGCGGCCTCATGGACTATGGGTTTGAATAGCCAGGCCATTTAGCCTTTGCGGCCTCATGGAGTACGGGTTTGCATAGCCCGACCATTTGGCCTATGCAGCCTCATGGACTACAAGTTTGCATAGCCAGGCCATTTGGCCTATGCGGCCTCATGGACTACGGGTTTGCATAGCCAGGCCAATTGGCCTGTACAGTCTCGTGGGCTATCAACTTGTAGTACGCTCGTCCTCGAAGTCTAATTGTTAAATTGTAATATCACTAGTAATAGCCTATGCAAATCTCGTGTCTTCATAGTTTGAAGACAAGCAAGCAATGTAGAAGTTAGAATAGATTAGTCTATCTAATTTTCCTTTTGTGTAGGAGCTGCTTTCGGAATTACGAAGAGTTGAAAAAGAGGTAATTACTTATGAAGTGAACCTCAAGGAGGAGATGGAGAAGAGACATAAATACTCAGTGAGTACAATTTTCTCCATGTATAATACAAATCTGTATCTAGTAAAAAGACCCGCCAATTACAGTCTGGGCTAATAATTGTAGTAGTGTCTAAAGCAGTTTACATGTCCCACTTGATCTCATATATTTTTTTGGATACAAAATTCGTTTTTCATTGTCTTTTAAGTAATCGATTCACTACTTATTTTTGGTCAGTCCACAAAACACATTCAAGTAAAAGAGCTTTATGCTATCTCTTGGAATTCAAACACGTTCCGGTTATTCTCGTTCTTGTTACTGGCATGTCAGTGGAGTAAATCGTTTCCTTTTTAAGCCTAAGGACTAACTAGTATTTTGTTAGAGCTTTGTTGGTAATGTGGTCCATAAAAACTTTCTTTCTTTCGTAATTTTTTTGTTACGTTTTTTGTATTTTCACTTAAGCTCCAAACGATAAATTACATATGTCCCCAAACTTGTGTTTGTTTTGAAATAAATGATTGCCTTTTATCCTGGAAGTGATGCTGGAAACTCTCTCAACTGTCATGATTTACCTTCTCATCGATAGAATGGATTTGTTGCCCTTTTCAATATTTCTTTTTAATGGTTTTTTCAATTTTCCGATTTTCATAATTACCCTGTTGATAGATCACCTTCGCAACATTTGCGACAACTTTCCTCTGAGTGTGTGTCTCATCAGTTTGTTGATTTTCTGCGAGTCCCAGTGGAGTTGTACTTTGGATGTTATTCAAATTCGTTCCTTGTTAAAGCTGATTATCATTTTCTTCTGTCGAAACAATGTTAATGTTTATATTATTTTCAGCGTAGCTTCTATCGATTACGTTTTCTGGCGTCTTCCAACTTTATCTAGAATATTGTTCGCTGCATTGCCTAACGATTTTTCCAGTCTGGCAGCTTTATTTCGTAAGTTGTTTCGAGTTATGGCGACATGTTCATATCCATGTTGATCCCATAGTTTGTCATTACTTCCATATAATTAACCTCTCTTACGATTTTCATCAATACAGTAGCTTCAAGTGCATTAGATTTAACCATCTGTTGAGCTTTCCTTTTACATTTAAGTAGTGTAATGTTCATTTCATCAGTCCATTTCAGTCTTCGATTGCTCTGAGGTTGTAATACATTGCTTTCTTTCATGTTCGGTTTGACCGGATTAGATTAGAATGAAATATAAAGTTTGATTTCCTTCGCTTAGATACACCAAAAGTTTCTATAACTAAGATTGACAATTGCCAAAGTAGATGTCTGGTGGAGCTCAAAGCTTGGCTTGTTTTTGTCTTGAACAAGATTTCTAACGGAGCTGTTAGAACCCGACATCACTACTTGCCGTTATATTATTATTCAAATTTTTAAATAATCAAATATCTTAAGATAAATCTCTTTCTTACAAAGGTGGACCACTGCCGGCGCACACACAATTACGATCATTTCATCTGCACGTTCCTGTCAATGTTGGCAGAACAGGGCCACTTTGCAAAACTTGTGGAGCAACAAGCGCCGCTTAAGAGACGTCTAGCACAGAGTAATTCACAAAGGAAACTCCCCAAGCGTGCTTACAAGAGAAAGGGCAAATAACCATTCAGGTGGTTGATGTAGAAAGTTGTCTCTACGTATGAAAATTAGATGTACCTACCGCTCCCCGCAGGGGTTAGGAAAGAGGAAAATCGTCCGTTTGCCACACACAAGCATTCATCTAAATCATCTCGTCGACGATGTGTAGCTGAAGCAGGAAAAGTGGAATTGGATTTAAATTGTCGCAAGTTTACACAAACTCCTGCCGAATGTTGCCTATAATAATCCCATACATCAGAATGCTAGCCGTAACCT
Organism: Zoanthus pulchellus; assembly: GCA_027575285.2. NCBI lineage: Eukaryota > Metazoa > Cnidaria > Anthozoa > Zoantharia > Zoanthidae > Zoanthus > Zoanthus pulchellus. The sequence goes on along the minus strand of JAOBRB020289216.1, from coordinate 3,099 downwards.
TAACCAAGACAGTACTTATCTTATCCTTCACTTTTAACAAAACAATCGTCATTACGAGAACCATTACCAATAGTGACTGCAGAAGTTTTTTTTTAGTATTGTTTTGTTTTAAATTTCAAATTGAACGAGACAGAATAATAAATTCAACTTAATTTCTATGTCGAGAAACATGTATGTTTATTGATGTAAAATATCCATTGATACTTACCCTATCCAAAACAGTAGCCTTAATTTAGAAAAAAAGTATCCTTATCAACAAATAATTACACATTAAAAGTGCAAATTTTTTGTAACAACACAGTCCAATTTTAACATCTATAACACAATTTTTAACAGAAGCTAAAAAGTTGTCATTAATTTTACATATTATCTCTTTGCTTCAATGAAACTTTTTCCAAACCAACTCAGACTAAAGTTTTTTTTTTCAAGACAAAACTAAAATGCCATAGCTATAAGAGTCTAACTCAACTTCAGATGAAATGCGTTAACTCAATATTACGTTACATAGCTAATTTAATTTTTAGTTTTTATAAGAAGTTTTGGGTATTTACTATAATTTTATTAGTTTGGAAAAAAGAACGGCTGCAAATCAGTTAAAATTCAGAAAGGGATCGAGTTTGACGTTCTTTAACGCGCTGTTGACGGTTACCACGTCTTCACAGAGACGATCCTGTTCACTGTTGTGTACCACATTCGGCTAATTCGTTCTCTGTTATTCCACCTCGTGTGCTGGAGCTCCCCCAAATATGCCTTGTATTGACGTTGAACCTCACATGAACACCCGATCTATATCGATCACCTTGTTCCAAGATTCCTTATTTTGTGATATTTTGATTCCGGTTTTGTTCCTGGATTCCAAAGTCGTATGTAGTTTTCTGTTTCCGCAGGTTGACTTGCGCATAGAGTACAGTAGCACAATGTTGTTTATTAAAATGTTTTTGTTCCAGCACACGAGTTGTTTGCTTTTTCTGTAATCTTCGTTACTAAGTTTGTTTCAAACGGTATTAAAACTTTGGAACTGGACAGAATTTGGTATGTGCTGCTCGTCTTTTTTCCCCAAAACTACGCTCGTGTTTGTAAATTATGCTATTTTAACGGAAAATGCTGGTAGTTGCTTTTAGTTCTTGGATTTTATTTAAAAAAATTCCTTACGACAAGATTGTGAGTTTTTGATACAAGACATTAAAAGCTAGAGGGCTAAATTCTTTGCGAGACAAGTGGCCAATGGATTCGGTGCTAATTTCTGGTTTCTGTAGTGTTAAGCGGATGAGAATCTTTAATGTAAATATCCCCTGGCGTGACACTAATCCATCGCAGGTTTGTTTCCAGCAAACGCTGATACTCATTTACTTAGCTCGGATGAATGGAAGCTAAATTTGCTTAGGCGATAAAGGTCCCAAAAATTCAAATTTTACCAGAGCTGGGATCGAACTGGGGACTCAGTTGCTGTCGGAAATCAGAGATCTTACCAACTGTGCTAACCATGTCTCGGTCCCATTATTAACAGCGCTTCGTCAATAAATTATTTCATCAACAGAGAAATCAATTCCTATAAAATCCAGGACTCTTGAATGCGGCAAAACAATATATAAACTCCTATAAGTTGCGTAATTAAGTTAACATTAGTTTTGTACTGTAAATCAATTAGTCAAAGTCTTAAGTACAAATTAATAATATCAAAAATACTGTAGTACTATTTATTTGTCCACCAAAAGTTTTGTATAAGTATATTGTTTCCTTGCTTATGCAAAATTTCGGCTCATCCTCGGTGTAAGAGCCTGTGAAGTACTTCCTTTGTCTTATCATTATTATGTTCGTTCTATCTGTTGTTTTGACTTCATTGCTTTCCTTGTTCTACATCACTCGTGAACTTCACAGGTTCTCACACCGAGGGAAACCCAGATATTTGAAGGAACAAACAAAGAGTATTGTGGTAAATTTGATATTGTGTAAAGAACGGTAAAAGGACTTGGTGGAGTTTAATTCCGTTTGTAATTATACAACATGTAAGTGATTAAAAAAATTAGACTTCCACGTAGCGGGACTCTGATTTGTTAATCACGAGTATACATACTAAGTTATACAAGAAGTTTTGTACCAATCATTAAGAATCATTACCATGTTCGTAAAACAAAAAGTACAATAGATAACTTAGTGTAGTTGCAGTTCTCATTTATGTTGAAAACAATGTCAAAAGTTTAAATATGGAAAAATGCGGCTCATTCTCGGTATAAGAACCTGTGAAGTATTTTCTTTGTTTTATCACTATTATGGTCGTTCTATCTATTGTTTTGATTTTATTATTTTCGTTGTTCTACGTCACTTGTGAACTTCACAGGTTCTTACACCGAAATAAACCCGATATGGCTTGGAAAAAAGGCCCCTGCTAAGTTGTTTTAACAGTTGCTATAGTGATTGTAATTAGTATCTGTTGAGATATATGGTTTAAATGAAAGTAATTAAAATGATTGGCGCAAGAAACTTTCCGGTATACAAGATCCGATTACACTTTTGCAAATTAATTAGTGTAAAATACAACATTTTGTGCACTATCATATCTCAAAAAGTATGCTTGCCAGGAGCCCATAAGTACTTATGGGCTCCTGGTTAGCACAATCGGTTAGAGCCTACTTTAGTCTTCAGGCATTTTTAGCAGTCCACCTGACGTATAATTTTATAGGTATTTGTCTCCCTATAAGGTATCACGGTTTTTAAGCTTTAGAGTCTGGGATAGAGTATCATATATGCGTTATGTCTGTGGTGGGGTATCTTAGTTTTACGTTGGTTACGGATCTAATACTCTAGGATAGGTACATTTACAGCTGGTATTGAGAGAGTTATATATTCATGAATAAAAAAACTGACGCCAGTTCTAAAACACGCTAAAGGAAATGGTGCAGTTAGAGAGCTTTTAAAGTATATATATTGGATAATATTAGTTTAACCCCATAAAACGTTTTTGACCCGAAGAAAGCGATGGTAAACTTTATTTTTCGATCCGAAACTTTTTTCTTATCGTTTTAAGCCTCAAAGCCTTCTAGTTTTTGAACGAGCTTAGGGACGAAATATTTTGAAGAAATATATAATTCTCAGTTTGAA
>JAOBRB020288995.1:0-11207 GCA_027575285.2 Zoanthus pulchellus | reverse complement strand
ACACACGGCCACATCAGCTGTATAGCTGCCGTTTATCTTTAACCGTGTATAAATAAAGGCTATTATTATTATTATTACCGTGCCTAAGTCACCCCTTTCGTTTTCTGCAATTATACCAACGTTTATAACAACACGACTGTCTTGCAGCGAATAAGATGAATTAGCTGTTAGCCCTTGGTTTTCCAGCTTTCTCTTCTTACCGAAAAATTGCTGCCTCACTTTCGATTTGCAACTCATATACTCGTCCAGCGTTTTGATCGCTCCCTTCGATGTACATGATGCCGCGAGTTTGTTCCACACTGAGTGGAAAACAAATCACTTGGCTTGGAATATCGTTTTCCGCATTTATCGCAAAACATTTCTCCCATACACTATACACGATCGGAGCCACGCCACGTGCAGCTGACATCATCCAACACTCGTTCCTCGTTTGCCGCCCAGTGCACGGAAGGGTAAGAGCTAGCTCTTTTGGAACCAAATGCATTTATCGCAAAACATTTCTCCCAATTAAAACTATACACGATCGGAGCCACGCCACGTGCAGCTGACATCATCCAACACTCGCTCCTCGTTTGCCGCCCAGTGCACGGAAGGGTAGGAAGGGAACCAAATAACTATTTTCGTATTTTAAAATTTTTTGGGGAATTTGTAAATATTTTCGGGATTTTGTAAAACGTTTCGCGATTTGAAATATTTTTTGGGATTTTGAAACACTTTTCGGGATTTAGTAAAACTTTTCAGGATTTTGTAAAACGTTTCGCGACATATTAAAGACATATTCGGATTTAAAAAAAATTTCAGGATTTCCAAAAAGAAATTGAGATTTTTTAAAAAAAAGTATAATTTGAAAAAGTTTTCAAGATTTAAATAAAATATTGATCAAGGATTTAATAAAATTATTTGGATTTGAAACTTTTCTGGAGCTTCTAAAATAATTATATGGCCTGGCCCTTCTCGGCTTCCGTAGAGATCCATGAGTGTTGGATAGTGCTGGATCCGTTTGAACATGACACTCGAGTATCAAACACTGATCAAACTCTGATTGTAATCAAGATAATGTACCAGTGAAAATTTTTTTCAAACCAGTTTAATTTTTGAAACTACTTTTGGGAAGGTACGCGTTTTTTTATTAGGGGTGTGGGCCGGGGCCTCGGAGGGGAGGTTAATTCATCAGTAAAATTTTTAGAAAATGAAGAGGGCCAGACCTTTTGGAGCCATAGCCCGGGGAGGGTCACAGAGTATTTATTAAAATGAAAAGTTGATAACATGTGACTTTTAAAAAATCGACTCTTTACTTAATCATGAAAATACAAATTCTTTGGAAAACTGAAGAAGCTTTTGCATACAACTAGATTTTACATACAATTAACCAGCAATCCATGTTGCATACTTATAGGTGTTGCAATATTGTATTAAAAAATAGGCAAGACTGCATGTGGCTACTGCAAGCATAAAAAGTAACATGCATTCTTGGAATGCACACATTCTCTTCTATATTTATATACAAATAATGACTGAGAACTTATGCACCAGTCAATGTAACCCCTCCCCCCTCACCCCTTCTCTTACCCCAACCTCGGGCATTAGACAGGGATTAGGCATAGAAATAGTTACCCGTCATCTTCCTCACTGATCCACATCTTTCACCTCATAATTTTCATTGTTCTCATCCTCATTGTCTTCTTGTTCCATTGCCACGGCAGTTTTGTTTTGGAATGTAATTTGTTCCTGCTTTTCTTGGCACTCATGCAACTTCTGGCGGTAAGATTTTGAAAAGCTGGTTTGCACAGCGTGAGTAGTTGTTATTGTATTGGTAAGAATGGAAGCCAATAAGGTCATTTCGTAGACCTTAAGTACGGTAATTGCATCAGGGACAAGGATCTCGTAGTCAACAACAAAGTCTTTATTCAAGGTGAGTTCAACATCTCCCTTTATCTCGAAAATCTTGCGCTTTATCACTTTCTCATTGTCTCTGTACCTCTGTCTTTTCCACTTTTAGCCCTTGCGGCGGTTTTGCATTTTCATCCGTGACTATTTTTAGATTATTACCCAGCTTCACAGGGAATATTCGCTCGACTTTTGCTCAAGCCTTCTCTAACAGCTCCACGGTTTCGATGACAGTGTTTGTGCTTGATGTCAGTACTTCAAGAAACTCTCTGTTCACCTGATGACTGAATTTATTTCCATGTCTGAGGTGTCCCATGTTTGCTTCTACTTTTTTTTTTTCCTCTATTTTTTTCCCTTTTTTTCTCGTTTTGTTCTTACCATCTTATACCTCAGCATTATTTCCTTTTAAAAATTCTTTTTTTTTATTTTGGAATACCCCAAGATTTGAACTTTTGACTTTTGGATTTGTTTGGATCTGTAGTCCAAATTGAACCAAAAAAAATAAAATTGAACCACAACAAACGCATAGTTAACCACGGGTAGCCCAAGCTCCTAATACGAACAGTATTGATTTACAAGGGATTGTACGAGCCTTTTTGAACTTTTTTATTTTTTCCTTAAATCTCAATAAATATTTATAAAATACTCACAGTGTCAATCTTAATAATATCCTGTTGGAGTTTCATCTAAATCTGTTCACCATTACTGGAAAAGCTAGAGAAGCACTTAGCTTTGCCTTCAATCATCATCAATCAAGATTTGATCCGGTTTTATCTCTGTAAATGAGGGTGGCCGGATTTACCCCACTCTGCCAGCAATCTCTCCCACTCTCCATCTCGCTCGATTCATTGCATCCTCCTTCAAATCAAGGTATTTGCCTGGTGCTGCTCAAATGCATAACACGATGGATGTGCACATGCTACTTGAGAATTAACTCTTAAATAAAATCTGATTTACTCAATTTGCCTTTGGAGCCTGTGAGGTACTAAGTGAAAACAAAAAAAAATCTGGATCTATTGGCAATATAGTTGTAATGACAGCAACTGAGGTGATTTTAATACAAGCAGGAACAGCACATTCAAGGCCTTTAAAAATCATTGAAACACCTCGTCTGTAGTTTCCTGCTTTTTTAAAACTGAAATGGGAGATGCCAAATCTTCCACATTTTTATTAAGGTGAGTTTGTCATGTTTTATACCATTCTATAAATAGTTAAATGCCAACAATTGTGAAAAAATTTGAATAATTCCATACTGAGACATACTATTTATGCATGCAGTTTCATCACAAACAATTACCATAGAGGTTAGGATCTGAGTAAGGTTTAGTTTATATGATTTAAAAACAATATGCCCCAACACTGAAATTTTACCAAAATGAAAAATTAAGATGCTCGATCTCTTTTAGAGTTTCTTGCAAGATTACAGTATGTCCTTAATAAACCTTAACACTTGTTTCACTAGTAGTTTTATTGCTGAGTTAGGTTTTAAAATCCACTATAAAATTTTATAAGATGTTCTTTAGGGATGTGCAACTTCAATATATCCTTCCACAAAATCAGTACAAGTTAAAAACTGCCACATGCCCAGTTCTGATTAAAGTGTTCTTAGGAAAAATGGAGGCAGTCTTCTCAGAGCCAAGCGAAATTTTGAGGTTTTTGTATCCTAACAACAGCCTGTGCGGCAGGCAGCCAATACTTTTTCAACACTCCATAGTGTCTGGAGCGCAAGCAACCTAACAAGCATTTTCTTTTCTTTTCCCAAAAATCAAGCACTCTCTCAACTGTTGTTAACAAACATTTTTGTGTTTTATGTGAGACAAGTTAGACTGAAAAACTTACAATTTTAGATTACTTTGTACTAAAATGTTCATCTGCTAGTATATGCCAGTAGCCAAATAATGATTAACTAACACATACCTAGATAACTCAAAAATTATTACTTATTTCATTCATAAATGAAAGTATAAACTACAAAGTATAAATTCATATCTCCAAAGGAAGGCCATCTTTCTTTGGATGGTTACAATGAAGTCTCAGGAAAGCCACGTCCAAATTGACGCTTATTTTGTCAGTTTAAAACTTTCTTTAACATTCACTTATAACAATTATATATAAAAACTTTTAACACGATCAAAATCATATAGTTTGTTTCACAACGTCGTAAATATTGGTTTAGACAGAGTTAAAGAACGTCCAAATCTTCTGAATCACTGTCATAAATCATATTGCAACACTGCTTTCCAAGTTAAAATAAATCTGGGGCCATCAATTCATCCAATCTATTCGTTTTAGTTGAAAATTCCAGAAATTCCTTATAGATATCGTCTGTATGATTCTCAATGGTGGCTATCATCTGGTTTTTCAAAGACCTTTTCCAAAACACAGGCAATGACGAAAGCACCGACGGCCCAACCAAGTCCAGGAAACATCCGTCGGACATTTGCGCTTTTATTAATGCTTGGATGATATCTCCACGCTTCTACCCTACTCCAAGGATCTTTTAATGGTTGGGTTGGCTTTCCAGGCTGATTCATACTGTTTAAAATTGAGTATATGATGGCAACAAACTTGGCCGCTCAAAGCAAAGAGAATTTCATTTCTACCCGACAATCATTGCGGAAAAACAAGGAGGTTATGATTGTCATACACAAAGTTCTAAGCTTGTAATCAAACGAGTTGTTGAGAAATGAAAAGAAAAAGCGGCTTTAAAGGTGAAAAGGTTCGAAAACGAAAGAAAATTAAAGTGGAACAGGCAAAACCTCAGAAGCAAAAGTTTACAAATCCGCGCTTACCGAAGACAGCTGAAGATATTTCTGCAAACTGGAAGGCTTTCTCAGCGGTAGGGGTTGTAATTGACTACACCGCAGACTGTTTGCCTAGTTTGTATTATAATTATAAAGTTGGTTGGGTCATGTATTTTTTTATATATTATCTATATTTGGTAAAACTTCCGTATTGGGTGTATTAGTGTTTAATCATCCGAACTAATCTTTTCGCAGACCCTAAATTTTCTTGGGATAATTTCCGTACTGGGGTGTACTTATTTATGCATGCAGCTTCATTGTGTATATTACTGTAAGAAGTTAGGGTCTGGGAAAGAGCTAGTTTTTATGATTAAACAAAAGTTCACCCCAGTACGGAAATTTTACCATTTTCTTATGTGAGATTGTTTGATAGCTGCATGAGAGTTAATAAAATAATGATTAACTAATTAACATAAGGTAAGCTAGGGGTTTGACGCTAATCTTAACATAGTAACTCAAATGTTTGGTCGCAAGACCAATTAAAAATAGTTTGATCCACTGAATGGCTCAGGAATCGCCATTGTGTAACTTTTCAAGTCAATATAGGTGGAAGTCGTTGAACCTTGTTGGCTTTTTTATTACTCTGCCTGATCTGCTGGTGAGCGGCAGTTGAGGGCTCTCCAGAACTGAAGTCAGTGGGCTTGGGGTATCTTGGTTTACTTGAGATGGTATTGTAGTGGTGTGGTGTTCTGGGGTAGACAAGGTAGCTAGGGCAACTGTTCAGCAGGTGTGCTTGGTGGTGCTGCAGGGCGTAGCTGCATGCGATTGCAATGCAAGATCTGGTTGCCTGTGTCAATAGTGTAGAAGCGTGGTGCTGGTGTATCAATTATTTGACCAAATGACCCTGGAGCACTTCATTGGGAGGGACGAGGTTTGGCATAGGTGTATGAACCTAGTTGAAGTTATTGGAGGGCTGGTTGCGTATATTTATCATACTGGGCTTTGGCTGAAGCTATACAACGATCTATTGCAGTTGATATTGTGCTGGGGTCTGGAGATTCGGGCATGAGCAAGTCTTTTGGTATTGGAATTGTGGAGCGAGTGCATCTTCCCATCAGGCATTGTACCAGTGATAATGTGTGGCCCTGAGGGGATGTGTTGCGGATATTGAGTAACACAAGATTAATATAATCAGATTTCTTGATGATGGCCTTTGTGTCACTCACGGCTGCTTCTGCTTTGCCGTTGCTGCGGGACCAGTACAGGGATGAGGTGATATGTTCAAAGCCATTTGTTTTAGCAAAATGTTTATACTCAATTGAAGTGAACTGTGGCCCATTGTCTGTTAGACATCGTACTAGCACTCTGTGGCGTGCGAAGTGCACTTTGGTGAGATTGATCACAGTGGTAGACTGGTTGTTGGTGAGCTCATCCAGCTCATAGAAATCACTGTAGTGGTCGATTGTGAGTAGATATTGTTTGCAGCTGAGTTCAAATATATCTTGTGAAACAAATTCCCAGGGTCTTGTGGGAATTGGATACAATAGCATTGGCTCAGCTGCAGATTGCTTTCCATACTTGGCACAGGTAGGACAAGAGTAGCAAAGTGCTTCAATATCTTTGGACATGGTTGGCCAAAAGACTGCATCTCGAGCAAAACGTAGGCAGTATTTGTGGCCCCTGTGGGATTGATGAATTTTGTGTAGCATGTTTGGCTGCAGAGAAGTCGGTACAATGGCATGAGAACACTTTAGGAGAAGGTCATCTGCCATGCTAAGTTCATCTCTGTAATTCCAGAATGGCTGCAGAGGGGCTGTCAAGTGTTGTTTCTTTGATGGCCAACCATGAATAATATGGTGTGCAAGTTGCTGCATGTCGGGGCATGAGGGAGTGGCTTTGCGCAGTTGGTCGCGAGTTGTGTCGATGAGACTTGGCAAGATTGGGTTCACGTGGCAACATATGTTCAAAAAACATGAAAGGTATCAGTGCTGTCAAGAGTTGTGTCCTGCTCATGGGAAGGTGCTCTTGATAATGTGTATGCCAGATGCAATGAGGAACCTCGCTTTTAGATTACTTTAAAATTGTAGTACTGTAGGAATAATATCATTTCTTGAGGCACTTTGGTGCTGCTGCTAGGTCTTTCTGGAAGGTGGACTGTAGAGGTTGGTGGTCTGTTTGAACAATGATGTCTGACTTTCTAAACAGCCATTGGTTGAATTTGTTGAAGGCTTCCACACTTTTTCTCTATTTGAGAAATATCGCTGCTCAGTTGTGGTGTGGCTTTTTGAAGAGTAGGCTATCAGTTGTATGGAGGATTCGTCGAAGGTACATGTATCGTTAGGAAGGAGTTTCGTAGGCTGTAGTAGGGCCGCTCCTAATCTATAATCTGAGGCATCTACCTGAAGGACAACAGCGAGATTCACATTTTAGTAAGCTAAGCATGGTGCAGAGGTCGCGAGAGTTTTGGCCTCATCAAGGGCTTGTTGGTGCCCTGTTGACCATAGAATGGCATATCATCCTTTGAAAGATTGTAGAGTGGATGGATCAAACTGCTTAACTGTGAGCAAAATTTGCTTAGGTAATTCATTGCACCCAAGAATCTGAGAATGCCTGCTTTGTCACTTGGGGTGGGCATGTTGAGAATGGCTTTCACAATGGCAGGGTTTGGTCAGATGCCGTTAGTAGTGATAAGGTGATCCATAAAGATGGCTTGGCGTACAAGGAATTTCATTTTATTGATGTTCAGCTTGATTTGGTGTTTTTCAAAGTGCTCAAGTACTGCATCGATTGTACCAAGGATTAAGATGCCGTCTGTAAAATTATGCTGATTACCTTCCAGAACAATGTGGATCCGTCGCTGCCACCATTCTGAAGCAGATGATATTCCAAAAGGCAGTCTTGGAATAATCAAGTAAAGTTTTGGAAAATGAATTTCATAGTCAAACTTCCAGGCTTTGGCTATGCACATGTAAATGCATTTTGCTGCAGCGAGGGTGAACTGGTGGTTGAGTATCTTGTCTTGTGATCAATGGTAAATTGCATTTCGTGACAAAATCTGCATTCGTTGCTAGCACACCCAGATTTTTGCTGGCTTCTGTGCTGAGAAGGGCTGGTTGGCTGATGTTGACCACTTGAAATATAAGGTTGTGGCTGAAAGTTCCCCTCGTAGCTTTTAGAGTGGTTTAGCCAATGGGGTTGATCGGCAGGCTAGCATACGGCATAATCACTGTTGTTGTTGGTTGGAGCTTGGCCCATTGCATTTTAAACAAGTATCTGGATGGTAGGGTGTTGCAGGAGGTAGTGGAGTCGATCTGGAAAGGGATCTGTGTATAAATGAGTTTAAGTCGGCCAGAGTGAGTTGAATAAAATGGCCTTTTTCCATAGGAGGTGGCGAAGAGATGAGTTCTGTGTCTTGTATGGAGAAACAATTTTTGTTTTGGGTGATGGCTTCATAGTCGTAGCAGAGGTTTTCTTCTCATTGTTGCATATGCACGGTCTCTTGTTTTGGTTCTGGTTGGAGGGTCCTCTGGGCAACTGTTCTAAAGGTGCACGTATCTCTTGGTGCTTGTCGGCACAGAAACAGCTTTCACAACAAAATTTAATCCTAGTACTGAGATATAGTGAGAGTTTTTATCATTTTTTCAGTTTACAGATAGAGCTACAGCTATTTCTTTGTGCCAATCTTGCCCCAACTTGTTTCTCGCCATTTGCATGACCCAAATGCATTCTGGGAAGCCTGAAAATTTAACAAGGACAGACAGCATTTCCTGCAGTAATCATTTTTATACTAAGTGTTGAGCCTCCACGGATTTCTGCCAAAATTTTATGCTTGTAGTGTTCCTCAGTCATCAAAACTTCCAAAAAATGCATTGGCAGCTCATTGAATTTGCCTCTCTTCAAGCTTGGAAGCCAACTTGTTTTAGGGAAACCCACCGAGTGGAAATATGCCATAAAAATCGCTAAAAAGTGTGACACCTCACTGGTTTCTTTCAGCAAGTACAGTAAGCTCAAATGCTACAGTACCTTCAAGCTTCATGGTGCTATCCAGTGTACTGAAGAGGGGCAAAAAAGGTTTAAAAATGAGCAAAAATCCACTTTTAACAGCTACTACAGCAGCGAAAAGACACTTCAACGACACCATCACCACATAAACTATAAAAACACTATCCCTGTGGACTACACAACATGGGATGTTTCCATGGCAATGCCTAATATGGTTAGAGAAAGCCAATTGATTGTTTTCATACAAAAAATCATTCAAAATCGCAAAACCCTTCCAGGAGCCAAAGGGTTAAGGGTTTCCCTTGTTGTAAAAACCAGTAAAATTCACGAGTGATGTAGAACAAAGAAAATAGTGAAGTCAATACAAAAGATAGAATGAACATAGTGACAAAACAAATAAACACTTCAAAAGCTCTTACACTGAGAAGATAAGCTGAATTAATGCTGATCTATTAATGTAAGACCTGAGGAGGGAGGGGGGGAGGGGTAGTATTTGGTCAAGCAATGGGGATGTGAACAAAAAACAACCCCAAGAATTCAAAAGGGGTCAGGGGAAGAGATATAATTTAAAATGAAGTAAAACATCTCACCCTGCAGACTGCAGGGGGTCTTTTTTTTTCCTCATGTCAGTCAAAGCTGCAAACAAAATAGTATAGAAACTGCTAACTGATTGTATTGTGGGTGGGGAAGGAGAGGAAAAAAAGAGACTGCAATGGTTCCAGTCAAACTGAAATTAATAGTTGCACTGACGACTAGAAATTCCTATTGGTTGGCTTTAGTAGGTGATAAAGTTTATTTTTATACTTAAAGTTGTTGTTTTTCATAACTTTATAGTTTTTAAGTGAGAAAAAGAAGAAAGAAAAAACAATGAACAATGCATCATCAAGAGGAAGAAGAAAAAATCATAAGATCAAAGACAAAGGTTGTCACCTGGAAGATAGCACAGCAGTTAAAAGCAAAAGGTTAAAACATATAAAGCATTGTGTATAAATGAAGTATGTAATCTAGTTGAAGTTTCATCCACACTGTTATTAATTTGCAGAGGCAGTATTTCAGATAGCTAAATCTATAATTCTCTTCTCAGTTTCAGTCTGGAAATAACATTTTCCTATGGCTTATTTGTGAAGTAAATATTAAACACTGTGGTAGGCCCCACGTCTCATTTCAATTTGGCACTGAAACCAAATGCAAGTTTTAGAAGCTCTCACCAAAGGAATAATAATTAATTATAAAGACTTTATTTAGTAGAGCGAGATGAAGAGTGGGAGTGGAAGAGATTGCTGGCAGAGTGGGGTGAATCTGGCCACCATCATGTACAGGAATAAAACTGGATCAAAACTGGATTGATGATGATGGTAATTAGTTGATATCAAGTCTTCTAGCTGGCCAAAGGCTTAGTAATTTGTGACACCATCTCTATCACTTTAAGGTGGACAGAAACCGTTCTCATGATAGATATGTACAGAAACACAGAATGATATGTCTCCAAGGGCCTAGGGCTTAATGGCCTTATCCAAAAAAATACATGAAAGTCTGACTCTTACAGGTTTTAAAGCAAAATCAGTTCTTTTTCCTCAGTTATTTTAAGACCCTAAGTACTGGTCCTGGAAGCTGCCCCTTCCCCCCCTCCTCAAGAACTAATCAAAGTAATATGGGGTATTTTTAATGCCAGCTTATTTGTGCCCCACTGAAAAAAAACATGTAGACTGGCATTAGTGACTAGGCTAACAAATGACCTTGTATTGGTTATAATTCTGTTTTCATTTAAAATTTGACTGAAAAAAGATCACGCAAATCAATAAAGCAGTTAAAAAAAGTTAATTACTGAAATACTAAAATAATTAAAATACGTTGCTGCTTTATATGAAAATGTACATATTTTATTATTCAGTTGAAGGACGCACGCAACTCGATCAAGATTTTTTGGTAAATTATAAATCCTTAGCTGAAAAGGTTACCAGAGTATAGTATATAGGCTGTGTACTATTTAGTCATAACAGGGTTCAAAATAACGGTATAAATTTAAGTAATCCCGTACAAAACAAATGTGTTGTGGAAAGGAAAATCGCCAGCAAGGTCCAAATCTGCCGGCTATCGCTGGTAGCCGACCGCTGTTTTGAACCCTGCATAATATTCAAATGTTTCATCATTTTTTCTTGAACAATTTAATATTTGTTTTGTTCTTTGATTACATCCTGTTAAGATGTTTTTTGAACTTGTTCAGCAGTGATGAGATCTGGTTTGATGATGTTGATCCAGAAGACATAATAAGATCCTCGAGCTCTGCAGAGCAACAAACAGTGCAAAAGAAGCAAACCATGTCAGAGAGCGATTCACTGCATCAATTCCGACTGATCAAAGGAGGATATCAAGGGTGAGAAACAAATAATTACCCCCCCTCCTCCCCATTCCCCCTTCCCCTTAGCTATTAAAGTTAGCCTGGACTAAGATCTCACTTGGCTTTGAAAGAGGTGAGATATTGTGATTAAGGCCACTTTCTACCCTAAATTTTGGTGGAGAGTGAGTAAGTTGAGAGAAGTATTTGAGTGTAAAGAATTTGGTGTATAACCGCCA
>JAOBRB020288884.1:0-11208 GCA_027575285.2 Zoanthus pulchellus | reverse complement strand
GAATAAATATTTTATAAAAGAAATAAAACATTTTTTCTGTGCCTCCATAGCGCTATGAAAACCTCGGCACATGTTTGTTTGGGGAATCGAATAAAAATGCGTTCGGTGTGTGGAGATATATGGAAAGAAATAAGAGAAAGATAACATATATAGCCCTTGGTGGGAATCATCTTGTGTTGTTTTGCATAAATTATCAAAATTGATTAATTGACAATGACTGTGATATAAGAGATTTTCTTTATACTTTGTTTTTAGACATTGAATTATAACTCGTGCGTTTCTGAGGTTGTTAGCAGAGTGGCGAACAGCAATTTTTAAGCCGAATCATTCATTTTGTGATACAAGCATAAAACGTGGCATAAATAAACTTTAGACCCATTATTTATGAACCCAAACATGTGGCCCGAGTAAACGCGTGTGTACGGTCTAGTTTGTAAATAGATTAGAATAATTATAATAGAATTGCATATTATAATTTGCAAATTATCGAGCGGACCAATCAGCACTTCTGACCAGAATCAGGGCAGATTGACGTCATCAGTATGGAATTTGTGGTCGTGAATCGCAGACGTCTCTCTCGTGAAATCCGTTGAGCGATGAAAGGCGGCTGTATTCGCAGGCTAAGTAAGCTTTCAAGTTTCTACCATCAAATATTTTTATGTCATACTTAGTGGTTTTCATTGTGCTCCCTATTTGCACGTTTTCTAATAGTTCAATAACTTCGTTTCATTTAGCTCCAGTGCGAAGCGATTTTCGCCGGCCGCCATTGTTTCTTGAGGGTAATTTGTTAGCTCTCTTTTAATTTTAAGCTGAGGGCCTACGCTTACCATATTTGTAGATTATGGTATATTGACTCATATACCATAATGGCTAAGCCAATAAAAAATGCTTGAATTGTATTATACTGTGATCCAGTTTTCAATAATTGTTACTATTATCACTAATAGTGATAATGTTGTTTATATATTCTTTTATTCTCAGGGTTTTTTTTTTTTTTTCATTTTGTAGCACCGACTGATCCTGCTATAATAACGCTTGTCAAATCTCAAAGTGCGAATACTGTCTATATGGAGTGGAATTCACTTCCACCAGATAAACTAAATGGTCGACTTGTAGGATACATCCTTGTGTATATAAAAGTGGATGATATTCAACACTTCCAAACTAAGTTATCTAATGTTACCTATAGTAGGACCACTCCAAGAAATTATACTTTTGTTGGGCTACAACCGTTTACAGAGTATTTTGTTGGAGTCGCTGCGTATAATGGTTTGGGACCTAATTACCTGGATGCTGTTGACATGACTCACTGGAGCACATACACCGAACGAATTACTACATTAGAAGGAAGTAAGTTGAACAAACTTCGTAAATCGTGGTGTATGTAAACTGAATATTTGGCCAACGAAACAACTTTTTGAGAAACTGGGAAAAGCCACCGTTTTTATCATTTTTCAAGGTCTAAATTAAGTACTGTACAAATACTCAACTATAAGTTTTTTTTTCAAATATTTGTTCAGTTTCCGACTATGGCAAAATGCCGCGACAACGTACTCATGTAGTTCATGAAATGAATACGACACGTAAAAATATCGTACAAATACTAATTTTTGAGCGTTTGTACATCTTTTGGCTATGACAAGATGCCGACTACGTACTGATGCAGTTCATGAAATGAATACGACACGTAAAAATATCGTACAGATACTAAACTTTGAGCGTTTGTACATCTTTTGACTATCGCAAAATGCCGACAACGTACTGATCTAGTTCATGAAATGAATACGACACGTAAAAATATCGTACAGAAACTAAACTTTGAGTGTTTGTACATCTTTTGACTATCGCAAAATGCCGACAACGTACTGATCTAGTTCATGAAATGAATACGACACATGAAAACATATTGTACAAGTACTCAACAAACACTATTTGTACATCTATTGACTATGGCAAAATGTGGACAGCGTACGGATGCAGATCATAAAATGAATAGACACAAAAGTATCGTACAAGAACTCAACTATGAGTGTTTGTACATCTTTTGACTATGGCAAAATGCCGACAACATACTGGCAAAATGCCGACAACATACTTATGCAGCTCATGAAATGAATAGACACATAAAAGTATCGTATAAGTACTCAACTGAGAGTATTTGCACATTTTTTTGACTATGAAAAGATGCCGACAACGAATTGATGCAGTTCATGAAATGAATTAATAGACACAAAATTATCGTACAAGTACTCAACTGTTAGTATTTGTACATCTTTTACTTATGGTAAGATGCGGACAGCGTACTTTGAAAGTTGAAATTTGACACGTTTCCACCATCTTGGTTCATGCCCGCGTCCTGAATGGAGCTGGCAACAGCCGCGAATGACGTCAGTCTTCTTCTAAATTTGTGCAATAATAAAGAATGAAGTTAAATAACCGCGAAAATCTAAATAAAAATCGTCAAATGATATCAGTAACCTATATAAAATGTTGTCAGTCAATGATTTTTGCTTCAAATTACGCCGGTATTATTTGACGTGACGTCACTCACGGCTATCGCCAGTCTCCTTCAGGACGCGGCCATGGAAACTTAGGGAAACTTAACAAATTTCAAAGTACAATGAAAAGAGCATCATTTGACCAAGAACATAAACGTTTTTGCAAAAGCGATTTAAATTGTGTGATAAATAAATCGAAACAAGAAAAAAGGTTTAGTTGCACTTTAAATATACAGCGAAAATGACTAGCGGTAAACTAGTGTGAGTTGCGTCGGTGTCTCTAAACAAACAATTTATTGATAAAAATGTAAATTATTCTTGCTCACATTTCGGACATTTTCTCTTTTAATACGGTGTATATTTTACAAATATGTCACTTTATTGTAAGTTTAGATAAACGAGAGGAAGTAGAGAGAGCGACGGTCATCATAGACGTCATACTGATTAACTTTTAGCTAGTTTTGTGTCTGCCATCTAGATCTCGTTTTAAAGATACCTCTTCTAAACATCAAGCTAATTCACTATATATTGTATTTATTTACCTTTGTTTAGAAAGTCTTACTGTTGTCCTGTTGATGTTGTACAATCGATCAATGTAACGCAGTTTGTGATGACCTCGCTTTGTAACGCAGGCCCGTAGCCAGGGTTTTTTTTTGGGGGGGGGTTCGGGCAAACCCCCTTTTTCGGCGAGCCCCCCTTTAGCCAGCGAACCCCCTTAGCAAAAATCAAACCTATTGTAATTTATTACAGACTTGCGCGGCATTTTTGCACTGTTTATTACTAGCATTCGAGCCGTTTCCTGGTTGTACGGCGTTTCTGTAGCCTCATGAGTAATGAATATTAAAAAGGCTTGTTGTCTAGGCAATTTGACCAATCGCTTCGCTCCTTAACCCCTCCGGGGCCCTTAGGTGGGCCCCTAGACCCCACGCCCTGAACCCCCTCGAAGTATCCTGGCTACGGGCCTGTAACGTGAGGTTTGCCTAGTTAGTTTACAGGCGCCTGGCTATCAGGGGGGAAGCTGGGGTTCGATTCTCTACTGGACCAGTACGTTGGGTCTTCAAATAATTGAGAAGGTGCTGCCTTTGCTCTAACATCTGCAAACGGTTAGATCTATGCATTTTTTTGGATATGGATGTTAAACCGTTTGCTTTGGTCTTATCAATTCTTGCATTTGCTCTAACATTTGCAAATGGTTTTCCTTTTGAGTCTTCTCGGGTGTGGATCTTGGACCGTAGGCGTTGGTTATTGGAGACATATGCGAACGTAAAATGTAAAAGAACATATAATAACTGATGTTTAATTGACGCTAAAGAATAAGCTGTAAAAAACGGTCTCGTCAAGTTAACATTTTATATATTTTCCCTAGAACCATCTTCTCCACCGCAGAATGTAACCACAAAGTTTCTCTGCGATCAATACAAACTGCTTATCTCTTGGAGTTCTATTCCTGAAAAATCTCTTAATGGAGTTTTGCATGGTTACCAGGTTTATTTGAAAACAACTCAAGGAAAGTTTGTTAACCACAGTACGACTGGTCATGCATTATCAACTCGAATTCTCCTCGACGAATGCCAAAACTACAATATTTCTGTTGCTGCGTCTACGAAAGCAGGGGAGGGTCCTACGAGCGACAATATTTTGGCTGTCAGTCCTTGTTTGTGTGGTGAGTCGTTTTGTCAGACTTTGTAATTGGCTATTTCCAAAATCCCTTGTGCCTCTGTTTTATTGCAAGTCTAAGTGCGAAACTTGGATTTGCATGAAAATGAAAATGAATGCTGATCTAATTTTCATGTAAAAGATCTCGCACTTAGACTCGTTTTGATTCAGAGGCTCAAAAGACAACTCGGAAATGGATTATTATTTTGACTATTTAATTACTGGATTTCTCAAACTCCTTAATAATCTCATTAATAATTATTCAAGTTAAAACTAAAGAAATCATAGGAAATTTTCAGTTTTTGTTTCAATTGATCTTCAGAAGATGCTCACGTAGAGCGAAAACGTATGTTTACACTTAAACGATTTTTGTATTTTATGCCTTATTTATAAAAAAATTTATTATCATTATTACTTAAAAATACTGACGTTTCTAAACTTAATTGCTTTTTTAACTTATTTTTCATAAAAAAAAAACATTTGATAATAAGATCTAGAATTCAGGATTTCTTTGAACAAATTCCAGATAAAGATTGAAACTCTTCTTAGTAAAAGCACTTCGTCTTTTGACGTGTCTATGGATTAAAGGGCTGAAGTAAACGTAATAATAATAATAGTAATAATAATAGTGATTATAATAATAATGATTATGATAATAGTAATAATAATAATAATAATAATAATAATAATAATAATAAAGCAATAATGATAACAATAATGCTCTAGTGCATATATTGTTATAGGATATTGGCACCAACATATGTAGCTTTCTCATCCATTAGAGCTCAGCGAAGGAGTGAAATCTGTTTTCCACGAGAAAGTTCTCTTCATATGTTCCAATCAACGTGTAGTTTTCTGTTTATTATGTAACTACGAATTATTTGAAATAAAATAAAAGAATGACGTCAGCGATATCTTTACTAGTTAGGATTTGAAAATATGTCAATCGTATCTCGGATGTAGTTTCATATGAAACCTATGAGTGGCGTATTTTGAGCTGGCTAGCGATGTTTGATTTGTGCGCCTTGGATCGAGCGCTCAGGGCCATGTCAGCGGTTTTCTAAAAGGTAACATATGTAAAGTTTAAAGTGAACTGATTGCAACCGTTCAGTCAATTCACTTCGTATCCGTGTCAAAATACGAGACTTGTTTTAAGTACTTTTTTAACACTTCAAAATGGGATCATTTTTCCTTACAATTTCCTCCAGGCGTAGATGAGTTTGCAAAGTTTAAAATGTTGAATGTGACTTTATTTACTCGATGAAGAACTCATCAAGGTCGCTTTAGCAACATTTCTAGAGTAAAAGGTGTCCTTTTATGAGTCTTTCAGCTTTCTTATGTGCGACTTCGTGTGATATTTCGACGTGGACAACAGAGACCGTGGATTGTGTTTTAATCAAAGGAGATTTCATGTTCTTGAAAGCAAAGACGATTTCTCTGAACTACGATGACACGGAATAAATCGCCCGGCTTGTGGCCGCAAGTTAACGATAGTTTCATTTATTGCTATTTTATGTTGACTTCAAGTTTATAAACTGAAAGATTTGAATTGTTCAAGATTGTAAATAAATTGTATCTACATTACATTAGTTCTAATGCTGATTTCATGTTTTGTGTGTGTTCGTTTTCAATTTATTTTTTTTATTAATTTTGAACTCAACTTTTACTTGAAATAAATTATTTAAATAAATGAGCGATCCATGCTGTAGGCATTGGCTATGAACAACTCTTTGATTATTTTTATTCATACAAACGATAGTTTCTTTTATTACCATTTTATGTTGAGTTTATGTATATTTATTTATTTGTTCTTGTAAATAAATTGTATATATATTCGTTCTAATTCTGGTTTCATGTTTCAGTTGTGTATATCTTTTTTTTTAATTTATTTTTGTTTATTAATTTTGAACTCATTATTTACTTGAAGTAAAGAAACAAATGATCCATAAGGTAGGATGGGCTACGAACAGCAACTCTTTGATACTTTTAATTCCAAAAACATTTTGCAGTTCGGATATCGCAACACTTCACTTTCGATAGAAACTGCTAGTATCTATGTAATAAAGACACTTAGGGATAGACCCTTTACGACCCAGCTGTACCAGAAGACCGGAATGTCATTACATCTGAGGTGAAGAATGTGGAACGGTATCAGGACTGTGAAATTAGCAATGTTCATGGAGCCTCCAAAGTGACTGGTTCATTTGAAAACCGAATATACATTTTGACAGACGGATAATCTATACCAATCGAAATCAGGGCGCTAAAAGGAATGGACGGTAAAACGGGCTCTGTGGCTCTTGTCCGCGCTTCTGACTAAAGAAAATTTCAGAATGACAGACCTAAACAAGAATGGTGTGTCATCCAGAGTTTTGGCTGCATCTGCTAAGCTGTTATAGATATTTGACTTTTTATTTCATAACTTGCGCGGGTATCCTCACACTATTTAAGACATAATTTTCTGACAATTACAAGTGTTATTTACTTATATCACATTTAACTACTGCCAAATAAATGGAACTTCTCGAAAAGTTGTTGCTGTTTTTCATCGCGCGCTGTTACAAATTTTGAAACTTCAACATGTTGAAAAGTAGCTAGAAGCTCAATTTTTGAGATGCGAATGGAAAGCTTTATTCTCTAAGACATGTTTAAGTTTCATTTTGTTTTTTTTGTTCTTTTGGAGTTATGGATCATAATTCGACACGTCTTTAATATATTTTTGTGATGGAGAACAAATTTTTGCTTGATAACAGCAAATACGAACGAGATTTGTTTCGTTAGACATTGATTCTGTCGGATGATTTTATGTTACTAAAACGAAAAACGAAAAGTATATATCTTCGTTTTGTTAGAATTAACGATTGCGTGACCAAAAGATTAAAAAACATCTTTTTGACTTTAAGAAAATCGATTAAAAAAATAAAATAAAAAAAACATATGCTTCCCGCATTTATTCCATGTCTTGCCTGTATACAACGTAAACACATTTTTGAAAAATATAAAATCAATGAAAACACTAAATCAAACCTTAGCGCAATTTTAATAGGATCTTGAATTTCAATGTTGTTGTGGGAAAAGGAAGTTGGCATTCTTGATCTAGTTTTCCTTTTATTGATAATTTTATTAAGAAGTTTTCAAGTTTGCTTGATATTTCCTTTTGCTGTTTCCAATTTGCAGTCATAATAGTTTGTTTTTAGAAAGATTTAGCAAATGATTTAATTTGTTTCGATATTTCTTATATTTAAGTACCTTATACGATTTGCTTTTGGTTTTAATCGAATTTTGGAGTCCTTTTTGTAATCCAAGGTTTACTGAACAGCCTAACCTTTCTAACTGATAATACATACAGGGAAAATTGAGATCAACCTCTCAATCTTTGACAGCAATCTGGATCATTTGCCTGTTGAACATTTTGTAGTTTAGCTTTTAGTTGTTTGTTTTTCTTCTTGTGAACAGTATCCGCGGGTCTTCTTTTTGATACTTTTCATCATTTTTCTGTCTGGTTACAGGATCTCCGCAAATTCTTCAGCCCAACATATCAGTGGTAGCTAAAGAATTCGAGGAAGCCATCTTACCATGTACATCTCGTGGTCGGCCACCTATCAACAATGCTAGCTGGCTGAAAAACGGAACATTGCAGACGCTTCCTGCTGAACATTTTCTTTTCATACAGACTCCACATGGCCTAGAACGTCAAACTAAAACCATATCTCTTTCGTCAAATTTTTCCTATTACATAAATTACGCTGAGAAAAGTGACAGCGGGGTGTATACTTGCGTTATGAGCAACGGTTATGGTAGCGCTACTCTAACGGTCACGCTGACTGTATCTGCAGGTAAGTTATAGCTGCAATCTTGTTGTATTTGTTTATCATTGAGATTTAACTTTTAGATTCCGAGGACGAAGTGACTACGAGTCAATGGTCCATGAAGCCGTAAGCCGGATGAGCTATTCAAACTCGTTGTCCATGAGGTCGTGAGGTCTAATTGTATTAGTATATAAAAAGCTACTAATCAGTTAAAAATAAATTTACCTATTAAATTATTGATGTAATCATGTACATGAAAAAATTACTCCATTCTGATTGGCCTAGAGCAATGCAATTACTTTGTAATTCTGTGCAAACGTTTGTAGTTTCTGCAATTACAATCTCAAACATTTAACTCTGATTGGATAATAAAATATACAAAGCTAATAAACCAATCAAAATGCAGAAGCTTATATGACAACGAGGGAGAGATTTTCAAAGAAAAACTTTGAAAACAAACAAACTGGTGCTTTCAGTAGATTCGGTGATTCAAATTAAACAACAACCAAAATAAAAATAAGCACAAAGCGCCGTATGGATGACTGTGTGAAAAACTTTGTTTAAAAAAAATGAAGATTGGCGTAAAAATGTTTAGTTCAACTTCGTGTTTTCCAACAGGTCTCCTGCCAGCGAACTCCGCAAGACAAATGTTTTTGAATGAACTCCTTCGATAACACTTGGAACTTTGTTGTCTTTTTGTGGCTACAGAACTATTTCCAACAGATAATTCTTGCAAATCACAAATTTTAAAATTTACTGCGAAGTTTAAGCGATTTTTATTGGCAACTGCGGTGTACCGTTAACTTTCGCGTTGTCACTGCCACGTTTTGCTTTTTCTCCGTCACTGTAATTTCTTAACAAGCTCACGCAATTTTGATGCTTTTTAAAACACACAAGTGCAAATTAATTCCATATTGAACTCGTTAAGGCTTAATTTCATATACAAATTACCTGATATTATAGGGAAATGGAGCTCATTACTACTTTGATCCGCCATCTTCTCTCTTCTAGTAGGCTATCACAAATAGGCGTCTGGTAGAGTAGCCAATCAGAATTCAGGATGTATGTTAGACCGTTAGTATGTTTATAATAATTATCAATTAGACTTTGAGGTCGCATGGACTACGAGTCAATAGTCCATGAGGCCGTAGGCCAAACAGGCTATTGAATCGTAGTCCATGAGGCCAAGAGGTCTAATTGTTAATTAGTATTTTCCAATTTATTGAGCCAAATTTAAATATAAATACATGCTAATTTGGAGATGCTAAATGAGTGAATTTTTAAATTTGCAACTGTCGTTTGTGTCCGTAAAAAATCCATGGAAAAAGTAGCAATACTTCTGTTTTCTAATGCTTGTAATTTACCATTGGATATTTTCATTCCATACGTAGTACTGTAGCAATTTTGTCTTCTCGGGTATTGAACTATCTAGAAGTTCTTGTAAACAGTCATTTGACCTTTTCACAAAACGCGAATTAGCTGCCGTTGTTTTTGCAAACTCGGAATATCAAAAATAGCTCTAGATTGTAGTATGCGTAATAGCCCTGATGTTGGAAAATACTAAAGATAGATAGTTTATTGTATAATCATATTGCAGCTGAGGCCTTGGATAACTGTCAAACTAATATGAACAATTAACTGCTTCATAATTTCGTCGTCTGCCCCGAGTAACTTCGACAGATTCTTTATGGATCAAATGGCAACCGCTATTCTTTTGCCAGAGACGAATAGAACTACTGAAAATCGCATTCGGATCAAACGTCGATCTTTCCATGAGTTTAATGAATATCTGAACATACATTTCGATTCCCAAATGGTGTGAACAACGTTAGTAGATTAAGATAATCCGTTAAAATCAGTATTCGCGGCATACGCACAAAACAACATCGACAACAAAAACTACAAGTTCGCGCGTGACAAACAAATTCATAATCGATGGAGTGCGCGTAACTTCACATCTACATGTAACATTTTAAAGAAAAGGATACAATCGAATGACTTCAAATCAAATAATTCAGGGCTCTCTGAGTTTCTTAACGGACTGATGCTCCGTATATCCGCACCTCGTCATAGCTTCTGTAGAACTTTACGAAGGTTTTCAAAAATATTTTCTTTTTTAAACTTGCTTCTCTAAGCACACTTCAGGTAAACGTTTGAGCTCTTTGCCTCGCGCGGCAGTTTGCTCAGCTTTTTTCGCAAATGTGCGGCAAAATTCTTGGTGAGAGTTTTTCCTCGTGAGCTCTTGCGAAAATAATTAATTTTGTCGATGTCAAATTTCCGTACAAACTCTCTTATTTTGAGCGTCTTTTCCTACTCGCCAAAATGGCAGCGAAAACCGTGATAAGGCCTATCGATATGTAAAGAACTGATCAAGAAATTGCAATACAAATATAGTTTTTGTACTCATAAAAAAACGAATGTTATAAGGGAAAAAGTATACTTGATTGAAGTATAAAAATATGTAAATTGTACGTGGCAGGACTAAAAGAATATCCCGATCGATTTGCACGGAACTTTGATACTCATCTCTCAGTCGTTCTTTTAACGACAAACCGCTCGCCTCCCACTCTCCTTCTCTTGATTAAGCTTCTGGGTGCTTATTTAGTCGTCAAACAAAGGCTGTATAATTAAAAGCTTTCATTATACTAAAAAGTTTTTTTTCTTTTACGCAGATTTTGCGACAGTGTACTTTACTCTCGTGTTGCTGAACGAAACTTATAGCCAAGACCTTCAAGATCGCAACTCAGAAAAATTCAACTTGCTGGAAAACAAACTTAAGACGGAGGTAAATAACTCTTTTATCGTATCATTAACCCTTTCACTCCCAGTCGGTTTTCAACAGCGAACTTCTCCTAACATAACATATACAAAGTAAAACGTTTGGTAACGAGAAACTGATAATTGATCAAACAAAGCAAACTACAGAAGATTAAAATTAAAATCTCTTGAACTTGTTCAATGAAAAAATAGGATTAAGTTGGGAGAATTAAGCAATACATTTGGGACTGAAAGGGTTAAACCGATATAAAATCCGATGAAAAACATGTTCCAGCAGTTCTTACAAAACGGAAGTGCTGACGCATAATGCAAGGATTTTCAGTTTACTTGGAATTTACTTTCAATATATAAACAATAGCTTGTTTATTTGTATTTAGAACATATAAACATATTTTTCGCGCGCTTTTTGTAAGACGTGAGCGTGCGTCTATAACTCGATAAACTCATAAAGTTGTTATTTCTTGCAT
>JAOBRB020288773.1:0-11209 GCA_027575285.2 Zoanthus pulchellus | reverse complement strand
AAAGCTACATTTCCTGCAAATATGGTGCTTTTATCACAAATGTGAACAATTCAATACTTTTTTGTCTCTAATCCTCCGGACTAAACTTGGCCAGGTTAACTACCATTACAAGTATTAAACTATGCAGGTGAATAGCACTGCCCGATGGTTCATCAAACACTGAATATTGTCAGATAAAAATTGCTCGTGCATACAGGACGTAATGTAAAGAAACGCTGGGAGA
Source organism: Zoanthus pulchellus (assembly GCA_027575285.2). NCBI lineage: Eukaryota > Metazoa > Cnidaria > Anthozoa > Zoantharia > Zoanthidae > Zoanthus > Zoanthus pulchellus. The sequence continues at coordinate 10,986 of JAOBRB020288773.1, read as the reverse complement.
AAAGAGCTTACCAATCAAATCCATTTTAGGTATTAAGCAAACTTCAAGTTCAAAGTCCAATATAACTTTTCCTCTATCGTCAATTGTCTTGCATCGTAGAACATATCTGAAGAGGTGAATAATCGATATTATTCACTAACTGATAAGAGTATTTACAAAAATCAATATTTCTTACCAAATGCTAAAAGAGTATTGTACCATAATCGATATTCCTCACCAAGTGTTAAAAGAGCATTATACAATAATCGGTAAAAATACTCACCATGTGTGATAAAGGAGCATTATACAATAATCAATATTGCTCACCAAGTGATAAAGTATTAATGCACAATAATCGATATTCCTAGCTCACCAAGTGACCAAATTATGATTCAAACATCAATGTTCCTCACCAAACAATAAAAGAGTATATTATACAATAATCGGTATGCCTCATCACGTGATAAAATAACATACATAACAATAATAGATGATACCCCCAAATTAGACCAAATTATAAATAAGTCTGTTTTTATAGAAAAAAATGAGTTTGTTTTGGAAAGCCAAATACTACCGATACCATTCAGTGTGTTTCTTAAGGCTTGGGAAGTGGGGTACACTAAGTGGGAAAGCAGGTACACCTGGAGTGGGTATGAGGTAATCAAGTGCCGAATGCTCAAGTATCTCTAGAGGTCTGGGGGTATTACCAGAATTATTTTGAACTTTCAAGTTGGGGAAAACTGGTACAGCCGTCGGGGAACGTCGGTACAATTTACCGGTGTACCGGCCTTAAGAAGCACACTGCCATTGGTAAAAGCTGATTTCAAATACATAATACTTAAGATGAAATGAAAACATTTTTATGAAGCGATACCTTAACTTAAACAAAAAATGTAACAATGACGACAATTGGATCAAATTTAGTTAATTTATAAACATCTTCAGCAACTATTTAAAAAAAAACTCAAAGAAATTTCTCTTTTCGAAAAAGAATGATAATTTTTTCTCAGATTTTACCCTTTTTGCTTGTACATAACATTGCGTCGTTGAATGGTCTGCTTTAGCTCTTGCAACACTTCATCAGCGCTCCGAGTGGATGTGGTAGAAACGTTGTAAAGAGCCTGGGGGAGAGAAAACAAAGGATTTGTAACAATAGTTTGTTTCATGGAAACATTAGTCTGAGATAGAAAGGCCCACATACATGGAATTCTATCGACCCTGAAACAGAGCTCAATTTCCATTACATTTCGTGTAAAAGAAAAATCAAAGCAATGCTAAAAATTCCTCTACTTGGGACAAATCTCCACGAATCTGAACATTAACATAGTTGCATCATTTTGAATTTCACCTCTACCTTAACAATACTATAGCTGCAGTCAGGCATGATAATAAGAAAATAAAAAATTGTTGTCACTGACTAAAAAAACTACCTTAACAAATTAATACCAATGATTACTTCATTTTCACACAAACTAAATGTATTTAAACATCATAGTGGTTAATTGTACATATTATATATCTAATATGTCTATTTGTCTTGTTATCCCCTAATTTTCATTTTCTATTTTGTATTTCCCTTGAACCTGACCGCTTAACATATAAATAGATATCTGAACAGACATTGCTATAATGCTGCAGAAAAAAATTGCATAACAGTTACTGTTTATTAGCAGGATGCCCAAATTGTGTGCAATTCTACAATTGGTTTCGGCTCGATTAATCATTAACAGCATAATATTTTAACAATTGTTTTTAAGGCACTTCATGGACTGGTTCCTGAATATATTTGTAATTTATTCACATTACGTAATTGTAGTTTTAATTTACGAGGTGACAATATTTTTAAAGTACCAAGAGTTAACACCACCAATCATGGTCTGTATTCTCTTGCTTATCAGGGCAGTAAGTTATGGAATTCTCTCCCTAATAATATTAGATTGATCATGAATTAAGCAAATTTAAATTGGAGATTTCCAAAATGAAATTCGATGTTGGCTGTTGTTATACCTTTTGTGGAGGATAGAAATCTTTAAAAAATATTTTTTTTTGTTTTCTTTTTTTTTTTAAATTTCACAGTAAATATATATATATTTAATATACATTAACAATTTATATTTATCATTCATATCTATTTTTATAGCTATTTATTAAATCTGAATTGTGTAATCCGATTTTATTTTAATTAATTACTTGAAGGTATTAGCATGTATTTTCTATCTTAAATTCAAGTGTAAATAAAGTCATAGTCATTATTGTCATAGCATATTATATTGGGACTCCAGACGCGATTAGTTTTTACTACTTCTGGAATCCCAAAACAGTTTCAATACTTTCTGCTTGTCTTTGTACCGTTTCCTGGAGTGAGTACAAATAATTCTTGTTGTTGTTGTTGCCTCTACATCGTAGTTTAAAGACAAACACAACAAATTTGACATTATAGTTTTATAAAGAGCAGTAAATGACGTTGAAGGTAACTTCTGATAATTTTGTGACTCAATTCTGAATATTGAACAAAAAGAAAAGGAAGCTAAGCTTTCAAATTAATTTCGATCTGTTGAAATATAAATATTTGAAAATTTGTACTGTGTTTATCGCTATATTTTTGGAGCTACCGCATTTTGTTAATTATTTTTGAGGACGAGGATCAAGGAAACGGTATAAAAACGTATATTAAATCACAAATAGAACTTAATGTGAGTTGTTATTCAGGAGGGAAAACCGTTCGATAGGTAAGCTTTTTACACTACTTATAGTGATCGTTCAAAAAAGTCAGCATTAATATACTTGCCAACTTGTCAACACACTGCAAAAGTCCTTAATATCTATAGACCGAATTCATAAATATGCCGGCCACGCTAATTAAAACTGGGGCGAACATGGGATCGAGGCATTTTAGGTCACTTTTAATTAATTGTGTCCTAAAATGCCTCGATCTCATGTTTGCCCCAGTCTTAATCCGCGTGGCCGCCATATTTATGAATTCGGTCTATGAAGTTGATCTATTTTACCTTGACTTTGCGAGGCCCAGCCGAGCCAGTTCCACGCTTCGGAGTGATGGCATCAAGAACTCGACTCAGGCCATCTTCAAAACTACTTAGCAAGCCCTGTTTCTATAAATTAAATATAAAAATAAAATCTTAAAATCCCGCACAACTTAATACTTGAATGTGTAAACGAAATTTTTAACATATTCAAACTATTAATCCGAATACAGAGACAAGAAAACGCAAACTTATTACAACTGCATGAAAACGCTCTCCAGTTGAAGGGCGTGTGAATAGTATTATTGCCCCACGAGTAATTGGAAAGATAAATTCTGGTATCTTTTTTTTGTTGAAAATACAAAAGTTTCAAATACTTTACGTTTTAAACAAGTTAATGGTAAGTATTTTTTGACAACATATTTTAATTTCCTTGGCGATAAATGACAAATTTTCCAAATCAACACTTTCAGTTGACTATGCTCACTTGCTCGTTCCTCGCAGATAAATCCCGGCACTAAAATGTTCTTATTTACCAATTTATACGTAGATCTTTAAAACAATAAACAATTGTTAAAATTTTCAAACAATAAAATTCAACTTTGAGATAAAACATTTACTTACAATGTCGCTATTTCCTATAACGATTTTTTCTCAATTAAATCAAAACCAAGCACAAATTACATGCATTAACCTGCACAATTAACCTGTATTATATCAACCTGTATCATATTAACCTGCATTATTAACCTGTATTATATCAACCTGTATCATATTAACCTGCATTATTAACCTGTATTATATCAACCTGTATCATATTAACCTGTATTACTAACCTCCATTATTAACCCGTAATATATTAACCTGTATTATCACAAATAAGGAAGAGTTGGAAATCTAACTGCTAAGAAAACATCGTTAACTAAAAGCCATCTTGCGAGCATGTTCGAACATTATAAAGCAACATACCTACAGACTAGCGCTTTCTATCGAAAGTGAAGTGCTACGATATCCGAACTGCAAAATGTTTTTGTATGGATAAAATTATCAAAGAGTCGTTGCTCATATAGCCAAAACAACCGAATGGATCATTTAGTTTTATATTTCACGTAAAAGTTGATTTCAAAATTAATAAACAAAAACAAATAAAAAACGGATACTCACAAACATAAAATCAGAATGAGAACGAATAGATATACAATTTATTTACAAGAGCAATTCATTATTCAAATGTTTACAAACATGAACTCAACATGAAATAGCAGTAAAAGAAACTATCATTAACTTGCTACGTCAGGCGATTTATTGTGTCATTGTAGACCAAAGGACTCGATTTGGCAGATAATTTAGAGAAGTTGTCTCTGCTTGCAAGAACATGAAATCTCCTTCGATTATAGCACGATGCACGGTTTCTGTTGTCCACGTCGAAATATCACACAAATTTGCACGTATGAAAGCTGAAAGACTCGTACGTAAAAGCACATTTTTTCCTCTAGAAATGTTGTTAAAGTGACTATCACCTTGATAAATACTTCCTTGAGTAAACAAAGTCACATTCAACATGATAAACTGTGCAAACTTCGCCTGGGGACAGTAAGAAACAAAAACAGCCGCTGGTTACATATACAGTCCTGCAGGCTCTAAAACCGAAATTGCTAGCCAGCTAGCCAACGAAATCGACTAATCACGGTATTATCGTGCATTACACGAAGCCCACTCGTCCAGAATAGTATACAACCATTTTGCAGCCTCGCAGGCAAAAGAAAAAAAGGTGACTGTTTCTTAACTTTTGTCAAATCACTTTTTCAATTCATTTTTGTCTTATACTGGAAAATCTTAAAGCTTATCCAAAGAATATTTTTAAGCGAAAAACTAAAAACTGAACATGTTTGCTAGGTGTGTCGTGCTGAGGAGGCCAAGTAAGGTTGAAACCGCTGTCCACGGTTGGCAATATTCAGGCCCACTCCCTGTGACCTGGGAGGCCAAGGAGTGGTCTATTTAGTGGCTGTGCCATTAAAAGCTCGCATGTGCAGCACCGTTATATTTCATATTCCAGCTATATCCCACAAGTATTACGCTTAATGCTACTCTACTGAATATGAATTAACCTACTTACGCCCAATCAGTTATCAACTTCTCCTTTCATAACAAATATAAAACAAGACATTTGGTCATGAGAAAATAAGAATTGATCAAAAAAAGCAAACTGCTCAAGATTAAAAGTAAAATTCTCTCAAACTTGTTCAATGAAAAGCATGGGTTCAAGTTGGGAGAATTTAACAAATAAACTGGGATTGAAAGGGTTAAAGATCAAGGAAGCTGCATACACTCAACCTGAAAAATCATCTCTTAACAAGCTACTCAAATATGCTTGTAAATCTTAAACTTTCCGAGTTTCTCTGTAACTCATTTTAGTCACCATTGTCAGTTGATGCTATAACCATTATTAACTCTTTCACTCCCAATCACATATAAACACTTAACTTCTCCTTACATAACAAGTACAAAATAAAACATTTGGTAATGAGAAAATGAAAATTGATCAAACAAAGTGAACTACTGAAGATTAAAAGTGAAATTTTCTCAATCTTGTTTAATGAAAAGTATTGGCTCAAGTTGGGAGAATTTAATATTTCAACTGGGACTGAAAGAGTTAACATTGTACTTACATACTGCTTAAACTATCAGTCTCTTCTCTTTGATGATGGTGTATATATAAATGCTGAAATGTGCCCTTGGCTATGAAAGAATTTTTCTATTCTGAGGTTTTCGGGGAAAAAAACAAGACATTTTAAAAGCGTTCACTTGGCTTCATCTATCTTCTCCTCACAGAACAACTGGTGCTGCAAGGAATTATGGGAGGTACATTTTGTCTGGTTGACGAAAAAAAACACTTTATAACGGGGCTTACCACAGGTAGCCCAGTGAAAACAGGCTTGTGAAATAAAATAGTTAAGAAACGTTGTACGTTTGTCTTTTTGTTCTAAAGAAAAATACAGAAAAATTCTACTTACTCGAGCACTCCACTTGCTGGCACTAGAAGGAGTATCTACTGAGCAAAATCTTGTTCGCAGGGGGGTTTTGTAAGGAGTGGTTGCCGTAGACTTTTTATGTAAATCATGGTCGAGTGATTGAGACCATCTGCAGAAATGATCAGTTTAAATTTCCTATCAGTTTTACGCCTAATTCCAGTAAAGTAGTATTTCTGTATTTCTGGTATTTACCAGAATTTATAAAATAACCAAAATGGTACGCGCGTTTTGATTGGTTAAATAACTGTGGTTTATTGTGCCGGTAAACCCATGGTTATTTTATAAAAGCAATAAAACATACTTTTCTATGAATTTACAGCAATAATAAACCACTAGGGATGTTGTCGCCTTTGGCTCGGGATCTACAAACTTTTCTCGTGTTCTCCCAACATTCTGCGTGGTGTATTATGCCAGTAAACCCATAGAAAAGTATGTTTATTGCTTAAATATACGACCAGTGAGACTATAAGAAGGGGAAAGGAAAGACAAGTGTCAGCAGGTCTTGTCCTTGCTAAAGGGAATTTAGATTCACTCAGCTCTAAATTGCTCCCACAATAACCTTTTTGTTCTTCCGGTATTGTTGTATGAAAACTGTAATTACAGCCTTTACTACAGGACAAATAAGAGAGTTAGAACTGTTTTGAACTTTTGAAGTGATGTCAGCTGTTAAGCCACACATACCCAACACAACTATATCAAGCTTTATTTAAAGCCTTTGGCCAATGGATCCACAGCTTATCTCTGGTTTGCCTAGTGTTAAGTGGATGAAAAACCTTCACTTCCGCTGGAAGGGACAAATCTAATACATCGCAGGGTACTTATTTACCTACCCTGGAATGATTGAAAACAAAATAAGCTTAGACAGGAAATAAGGTCTAAATTCTTAATCTACGTTCTTAACTTGTTTGTTTTTAGAAAATTTGTTTCTAGTAGATGGTGGTTATCAGTGTATGGTAGTTTCTGGTATGGTAGTTATCAGTGTATGGTAGTTTCTGGTATGGTAGTTATCAGTGTATGGTAGTTTCTGGTATGGTAGTTATCAGGGTATGTAGTCTCTAGTACATGGTGGTTATCAGTGTATGGTAGTTTCTAGTATATGGTGGTTATCAGTGTATGTAGTTTCTGGTACATGGTAGTTATCAGTGTATGTAGCTTCGCAACTGAAATCTCCTATAGAGAAAATAACGCAAAGAAGTATGTATAATCATATGTATTTTAAATGAACTTACATTTTAGACTGTTCAATTGGAGTCATATCACTGTTTCCAAACTCATAGTTAGAATGAGATTGCGGAATGAATACATCTTCAGCTTCATCTGAAAAAAATATGCCGGAAGGCAAAAAAAAACTTAATAAAACAAGCTGACTGATGAAGTTGCGTTTTCAGAGAAACTTTCTTATTTGCGTTTAGAACTTAAATTTTGCAAGTATTCTATATCTCTGACGGCTAATAAAAAAGTATCTAACAGAAGTCGCTACCTTGCCAATACTTCTCAACCTTTTAAATTTTGCGAATACAATTTTAAACAGTTTCAAATAAAACAAGACACGAGACGTCTGTTCAATTAGGAAATACACCGAATTTGCCTCATTGGTTATAATCCGTATAATTTGTCGAATAAAGCGCCTAGTTTTTCAAACATTAGTACTCAACACCGGTAGACATAGGTTCTATTATGTTTTTTTTGGTTAAACAATAATACGTATTTCTCAAAAGCTGCAACCAAAAACCAAAATCGTTGAAAGTATGATGCTGACCTTGACGCTGTCGAGGTGTTTTTGGAACAAGTGGAGGGGGCATCAGTTCAACTCCATTCTTCCTTTGATTAGAAGGTGTGGTTGGTTCGCTGACTGGATGTGAGGCCGCCCTGGGTCGCAACACGCTATCAAATGTCTCAGCGTTTTCATCACTGCTGGCATTGCGCTTTGCCTGATAAGGATTCTGTGGAGCATCTTTAGGTGGTGGCAATATATAGTCTGTCTGATCTCTTGTCCGAACGTTGGGGCACTAAAATGAGACAAACATCGCATTATAGTTTAATTGAAATTATTTTTTTAATAAACATTTGGGTAAGAACTGGAAACTCGCAGCAATTTCATTAAAAAAGTGTAAACCGTTATTCAAATGTTTTGACAAATCTTTTTGGTTGCGAATTTATTGATAAAATCAAAGAAACATCGTGACCAGAGCCTTTTTTGTATCACATTTTGACTGAGTTTAAAGAAAATGCACCATGAGGAACTGAGTTCTTTAAAAATGCCTTTACCTTTGGAGGACAGCTCTTTAAGAACTCTAAGGGAGTAATATTTGTGTTATAAGCTATTTTATCCAAATCTATCCATACATTATTTTTTTAAAAACAATTTATTACTTTTTCTTTATAAATTGCTGTCGTTTCACAAAAGAAGACACTAGCGTTTTCTTTAATTATCAGTTGTTCTTTTTTATTCTTGTTTTCGAGTTTTAAATGATGATTATCCTGTAGCAATGAGTTATTTTATTACATCCGAACGTCGAGAGGTTAGATTGGATAGAAACACTTCATCCATCCTCCTTCATTAATTAAGACTCCCCCCCCCCCCGCACTAATTGATTGGACGCCTAGCAATTTTGTAATCACCTATATAAGTTTAGGGACCCTCCTTTTGTTCGAGAGAATTGCTTTGGAGATGTGAATAACTGGCCTCATTGCAGAAGACGGAATATTAATAACACAGCGCGTTACTTCCAGAAAAAGTTGGTATTTATTGTAGAGGCATCGTAAGAACGGGATACAGAGTGTTTGATAAAAATGACTAAAATCTTATAAACATCCAGATATCGAAAATCACAGCACAATATAATAGGAGTCCCAGGTCTAAAGTAATCGTCCCTACCCTCTTGATTATTGATCTTTCTGCCCAGGCCATTTTAATTTCACAGTCCGCCCTCTTATTTGTTTGGAACACAGAGTACCAAGTTTTGTAAACATTTAATACAAGTTCCAGCATTTCCAACTTATAGCAACCATTTTTTTAGTTTAACTCTAACTTACTGCATTTTCTTTGAACTCTATCCGATTCTGTTCCATCTCCATTCTGAAAAAAGATAGCATAACACTCAATTAAGTAATATAGTCGCCAGGAGAGATGGAAATTCCCTTGTACTTAAACGCGCTTAGCAGACAAAAGCGAAAGCATTTAACTTCGCGATAAAAGTTTGCTTATCAAAAATGGAACTTTGAGAAAACTGTAAAACAGAATGTTCTGCAAGTACTCGTGTTACACTGTTACAAAGGAGTAGTTAATAACTTATTTTACGGAGGGATGCTTTAAGTCATAAAAGACAATATTGGGTTGAGGACGAGAAATAGAAGGTATTGGTGGGTAGAATAAGTGCACAAGGCCTTAGCCAATGAGAACAGCCTAGGATTTAACTCCATGCCAAGGTTGCAGAGATTAACGGTGTGAATGAGGACTGCTAGCTATCCTAACTCCACAATAAATGCAAAGCTTTAGTGGAATCTGGCTGATGATGTACCTTCTGGTCAACCCAGTTGGTATAATGTGCTAGTATACCTCGATCAGGTTATCAAAATACCGTATTTGCTTAAATAATAGCTGAGTACGGCTTGTTTTGCTCAACAAAAGGGATTAAACATGCCACTTACTTGGTTAATTGTTGCAATATTTGTGGTTGCTGCCCGTTAGATTTCATTTTTACCAACAGGAAATACAATGCAGTTATTTCATCGTATTTCCACTGTAAAGAAACAATGCAAACTTTTATATTAATAATTGTTATGTTAAAACATGTTAAAACATTAAATGAACGTTTTCGAACTATTTAGTAACAAAATATAAAACAATATTATACCTATTATTATAGTTACAAAATCTTGTATTACATAATATATTACCTTGTTCACTTTCCGTAAGGTTGTTTCTACTGAAATGTCGAGGTGTTTTGCTAACACTAACATAACCGAAGGATCCAGCTTGTCTTTCTGATTAATAGAAATAGTCCAACATAAGCTTTTAAAATACAAGATTTTATTCCACAACTTGATTTGACCACAAATAAATGACCTGTAGAAATTCTTGTGTATCTTCCCTATTTGTTTGCTCACCTTGATTCTAGAATGCCATCTGACGGGGGACGCATATCCTGTCATCACCCAGTCGTGATCTAATAATTCTTGAATTTTAACCCGTTTCTCAGGATTGATCTGCAACATCAAGCAGCCGTACACGTGTTAGAATACTCACGAGTGAAGGACTTTTACGAAACTTAAAGATAAGTTGATTATTCTTGTTCCATGTATGAAATGGTTAATGTAATTTGTTCGCAGTTTTCCTGCTTCGCTGCAAAATGTTTACTTTGGAAGTACCGTCAAAGCTTGAAAGCAAGCCCTTCATTTACCCACTCATCTATGCTATCCGTTCATTCACCAATCTACTCATTCATGCATTTATTTATATCGCACACTCATCTATCCATCCATTGATTTTTACACCCATCCATACACCAATCTATATACCCACTCACTCATCCATTTATCCATCACTCAATTATTCATCCGTATATCCATACAACAATTCATCTATCCACTTACTCATCCATCCATTCATTTATCCATCTACCTATACATATAACCATACATCCATCCACTCATTTATCCATCCACCTATCCATATACCCATCTATCCATCCACTCATTAATCCATCTACCTATCCACCCACTTAGCCACCCACTTATCCACCAATCCATCTATCCGCGTACTCACACATCTATCCATCCACTCATTTATTCATCAACCTATCCATACACCAATCCATCCATCCACCAGGGTTTTCAATAAGGGCCGGCGGCCGGCGAAACTCGCCGGTTATTTCACGCCAAATCGCCGCCAACTTTGAAAATAAATAACCCCAATTTTTTTAATATGAGAAACATTCGCCCTGGATCGGCGAAGTTTTTTTCAAAAAAAAAAGAATGTTGCCTGAAATCTC
>JAOBRB020288682.1:0-11209 GCA_027575285.2 Zoanthus pulchellus | reverse complement strand
GTCCTTGTGGTGTAGTGGTTAACACGTCGGACTAGTAAACCAAAGATGTGGGGTTCGAATCCCGCCAAGGGCTTATAATATATGATATTTTTCTCTTAATCAGTCTTTCTAATTAGAACCTAGACTCCGAATTGCTCGTCGAAGACTTAGAATTTGCAACTTTAAGCGCTTATAAAAAAATAACTTTAGAAAAGTCAGATTTCAAAAAATTTTTCAGAAATCGAACCTAGAAGTAACCTACTTTTGAACTAGAGAAAAAAATTTTTCCTTCATATGCACTTTAAGAAAGGAATATCCATAGACCCTTTTCCGGTTTTCAAAAAACGAATTGTATGTAAAACGTAAAGTTTCGTTGAGATTCTTCATACCTTGGTGGATATATAAACATTTCAAGTTGCAAATATTTCTGCAAAATTTTGTAAAGAAAATGTATGGGTTTTGTATGATCACAAGGCTAGTAGTGGATCAGATGCCTCGATATAATGCCAAAGTCATAAATTGTCCTTCAAAAATAACGTAAAATGTTTTAGCTGAAATGTTGATTTCTCCACCAAAGTGTGAGCAACTCATCGAAACTTTTCATTTTTACTTTTATTGGTTCGACAAATGTGGTGATGCAATTTGTTTTTTGAAAACCGGAATATTTATCAATGCCACGTTTACCCGACAGGGGTCTATTAGTTTGCAGGAATATTAAAAAGGCAAATCAATAAATAGTTCACTTTCTCGACTGGATTCGTCAAAAAAGGAGGCGAAGTGGTAGGAATTTATTTTGTAATTGGTTGTTTAGTCAAGACAGTTTTTAACCCATATTTTTAGAATATTTTTAGAATAATACTGAGGCTCAGGTTTCGTTAATAAGTCTAATTTTGTATACTTGAGGGAAAAGGCATTAGTGATTTTAAAAATCATTATATGTACTGTAAGTGCTCTCTAATTCCATAATGGCAAAGTCACGTACAGATTAATTACCTTTAGACTTTAAGTTTAAAACTCTTCGGCCCCACAGCTATTTTAAAAACGGAAATCTCATGTCACCAATATACTCCCTCACGAAAAATTCTCCTAAGAATATTTTCAGTCTAAAAGCGGCCAAAAATTATTATTTGGGGTTGGTCCGAAAAACAATTTTCTTATGAAAAAAAGGGAACATGCACGATACGGTTTACAGCCCGTCCTAAAGGATGAGATTTATCAACTGAATTTTTATTACCATTAGCTTCTTCATTTCATTTTACTGCCAAACTTCGTTTTTAAGTCAATGTATGAAAAAGTATTCTTCAAAAATGCCAAATAAAGAAAAGAATAACAAATAAAATGAAATGAAAAAGAGCGGGCGAGCAAAATAAAGCGGACGGCAACGAGAAACGTTTATATTTTTTATTTATCCTAGTTAAGAAACATGCCTTTCGACATCTGCCCGATTTTAAAATGACAAGTAATCGAGTAAAGACAAACAAAGTACTTTTAATTTTAAAAACGTTTAAAAGCGTTTTATAAGAGATCATGAGAAAAATAAAAATTTTTTAGGACGTTTTAGGATATATAAAAGAAATATGGGTTGGTGATACCATTAATTGCTTATTGACAATTATTCTCAGTGAAACTTACGAACTAACTCAAATGATTAAAACAAAATTATACATCGTTATAAGAAGTTTAATTGAAATTTGGTTGATTATGAGATTTATGTTCATGCATGCTCGATGGAAGCTAGAAGCAGAACCATATCCTTATTTGGTTTTTGTAATTTTAATATTTAAAGTACCGTGTCATTTTATCGGTAATGTTTAATTAACACCGATTGTGGGGAATCTGAAGTTTAGGTTGTAAAACGTTTTATATTGCAGTTATTTATTTTTCAACCAACTGAACAAACAGAATTTCTTTATTATCTTGCTTCTAAATGGTTTTTGTTATATGTTTCCGATGGCACTATTTGCCAAAACGCTGTTGTAATAATATTAACTCTAGCTTTTTGAACTCATTTAAAAGATGGGGATTTTCTGTTAAACACCCCATCCCTAATGCACACTAATTTTGTCGTTTCTGACTCACGGGTTTTCCTTAGGAGTAGCAGGGAGTTATAATAGGGACTTTCTCATGTTTGACTCATGGACACTCCGTACGAAAAGAAGTGAGTTAATGGAGCCGAAACCAATTGTAGAATTGCACCGCACAATTTGGGCATCCTGCTGATGAACAGTAACTGTTTTGCTTTTTTTTTTCAGTTGCATTATAGTTATGTCTGTTCAGATATCTATTATAATAGTTGGGACTATTTCATCTTTGACTCATGGACACTCCGTAGGAGTACCAGTTAGTTATAGTGGGACCTTCTCATGTTTGGCTCACAGATTATCCGTTGTAGTAGCAGTGAGTTTTAGATGGGACTTTCTCATGTTTGGCTCACAGATTATCCGTTGTAATAGCAGTGAGTTATAGATGGGACTTTCTCATGTTTGGCTCACAGATTATCCGTTGTAGTAGCAGTGAGTTATAAATGGGACTTTCTCATGTTTGGCTCACAGATTAAAAATTTATCCGTTGTAGTAGTAGTGAGTTATAGATGGGACTATTTCATCTTTGACTCATGGACACTCCGTAGGAGTACCAGTTAGTTACAGCTGGGACTTTCTCATGTTTGACTCACGGTTCTCCGTAGTAGTAGTAGTGAGTTATAGATGGGACTTTTTCATGTTTGATTCACGGATAATCTACTGTTTAATTGTAGTCTCTTTTCAAATATTAGTGAGCCGGACATAGTCCGAAAAGTTAGCGAACGTTTTTAACATGATTACAACTGAAAACAGAAAACAATTTGCAAAGGATACCTTCTCCTTTTAAGCCCTATTTTCTTTCTAGATATTTTTTAAAATTAATTCATTTTTCCGTACTTCAAAGGTAACTTAGAAACTCTCAGGTTTTAAAATTTACGACAAGAGATATTGTTTTGTTTCAGGTATATCCCAACCAAACGAACGCAAAGTGTGAGAGCAAAAACTGTACTCAGGTAAGATTAAGTATCTTTTATAATGTTCAGGTATAACCATCACTGTACACTTTCGATTAATAGAAAATTTGTTAAAACTAAGAAAAATGATGGGACGGAAAGCTTATTAAGAGCGAGATATTTTGAAAAACGTTTAGTTCATTATATTGTTCGGCTACATTGTACTTTTTAGCTGTATTCAGTGACGTTTTTTGTGAGCTTTGAAAAAAGAAACGAAAAAGAAAGAGAACAAGAATTTGTTATCTAAAAGGTGGCTTTGCGAAGAAATTTTGAATTTAGACCAAAAATAGTTATAGTTATAGAGCTCTGTGAAAAAGGTCTATTGCGAAATAATGAACTATTAGACCTCGAGTGCAAATGCATGGACTATGAGTTAATGGGCTATTCTAGCAAACTCGTAGGCAGTGAGGTCTAATTGTTTTAAAAATAAACCTATATTCGGTCAAAAAGAAATGAAACCGCTGCTCGTCAATGCTCGAAAAGACCATTTGATGCCCCTACAATGCCAACAACTATACAAAGTTTTGAAAATGCTAATGACGATGTTTTTAAGACAAGAATCCAAACAAACGTCAGCACAGAAACCATGCATTAAATTTTCACGTACTCCTTGACTATTTGGGTATAATGTAGTATTTCAGTCAAAACCAATAATTGTAGAATTGCACACAATTTAGCAGCATTAATATTATTATGTCTGTTCAGATATCTATTATGTTTTTAAATTTTTAGAACAGGCAATACTATATATACGTATAAATAATTGAAAACTGTTTTTTCCAGTGTGCCCAAGCATGTGAACCCGACTTTTCAAGTTCTGTAGAACAATGTGAAACAAAATGTGTAAGTTTGACAATAAAAGTTGATTCTTGATTCTATTCGATCAGTAGAGACTCACGCATTTAGTTTCTCTCTCACGTTCTCACGCGGCAGTCACTAAATCTCACGTATTGGGAAGTTTCTCGTAAATTTTAGAAAAAAATCTGAATTTCTATATTTATAGCGCCAGTATTGAATAAACATAAGTATACCTTAAAGCTATTAAGTTTCTGTAAACCAGTACTAAAATTAAGTGTTGTTTCGCCAGCAAACGAGCTATTAACTTGAGTGTTTAGCCGAGGGATAGAGTTAATGGTAGATTAGTTATCGCGTGTAGTTTTTAAAGTATATTTTTCAAAAGTGCTTTCAAAAGGCACGTATACATTTAAAATCCATAAAATTTTTGTCCCTCAACCCCCCCTCCCCCCGCTCCCTCACTGAAATCACACTCTTTACTACATTCAAAAGTTGAGAGGTCTGCATTCGACGGACCAAAGCTAATGATAAACAAGTCAAGGTGACATGGTCTTCTGTGTGAATCACCTCATTGAAACCAAACATAGAATTAATGACAAAAAGTTAGGTCCAATAAATGAACTAGACAGTTCAGACTAAATAACATCGCGATTTATACCGTAAGAAGCAGAGACTTTTTAATAAAATAGTGAAGAATTGAAGAGCAGTTGATCAAGCAACTCAAAACAGTCATGCACTAAATGGTCGGCATACTTAATTAGTGATATTTCGGCTTTGATTTCGTGTTGAAGACACAGATTTTTAACCAATCAAAAGAGGATAAAGCTTATCATGACCTTATTTTGGCAATCACAAACCTTATTCAATTCTTTTTCCTCTACATAACCTAATTCCCGACTGAATATCCAAATTCTTCTTTTTCTTTACTTATAGAAATCAGAGACACTATGTCAAAAGAGTTGTCAATATAAATACCTAATTGATGTAGGCCGTCAGGTGACAAAAAGTACAAATGAAGTCGTGTATGTGGATGCAACTAAACCCCCAAACGTAACCTTAACATGGAATAAGAGATTAGCAGCTTTCAAAACCTACACACCCGTTTATTTGATCTACATTCGACCCAGTGACGCTGCCGTTGGAAAACCGCTAAAGAAGGTGAGCGAGCAACATATATATAGAAATCAGGCATAAAAAGTTTCAAACGGTTTTGATTTTAGGAAAAAGATATCATGGCTTCAATACTTCTTTTGTGTTATTGTTTAATTTTGCTGTTCACATTCGTTTGAAGTTTTACCATACTTTCTGGTTTTTAGCTCATGGCCCCGGAGCTAAAGCTCAACGCAAACGGTTTGAAAATATGCTTCAACATTAAGTCAATTTTGTCAAACGCTGCTCGCGAAAGCTGAGCAATGCTAAACTCTGGAAGAGTATAAATGCTTTCAATATTTGTTTCGATTTTGTTTAAAAAAACTCTGAAGTCTGGTATTCATATCGAGGCACATTAGAATGTGTTTTTTTTTACCCTGTGATAAAAATGGAGGCGATTTTGATCTTTTTTACCTACATTAAAATTAGCCAAACAAGCCTCGTTTGTGGTTGGATATTTTCTATTAAGTGTTTAACTCTAGGGTGTATTTGTTAATGTTAAGAACCTGCTCAACAGTCTTCAACATGATATATAAATATATATATATAGAAGTATGCAATTTGGTACAAAGTTCGAAAGAAAGTGTTCCTTGAGTTGAATTCTCAGAAAAATTCTCATTGTCATCTGACCGGTAATCAGAAGGTTGCGGGTTCGATTCCCATCAATGACTCGGAATTTTTCCTGAGCATTCAACTCGAGGAGAACTTTCTTTTTAATCTTCAACATTTTCAGAGCAAAAGAAAGGTTGAAGGAATGTTCAAGCATAGTAAGTAGTACGTGGTGGCGTGGACACTAGTTCAAATCAAGGTTGCTCCAAAACTAGATTTCTATTCAAAATTGCCGTTTATTGGTGACTATTCGTCTTTACCTCAAATGCAGCTAGACCTTTTGCTAACGCTGCTGTAATAATATTTATAAATAGTGAAGTTAGTTTTCAGTACATTTAATACAGGCAGTCTCTTTAGTGTTATAAAGACTCTATCCCTACTGATCTCCGTGCGTGCGTCGTTTAAAAATTCTTCTATAGATGTTTCATAAGAAAAAGAGCAAAACGCACTAGACGGCGTAGGTAATTGTTCCACTGTACATTAGATTACATATAGTAAGTATACGAGCAAAATATTGACCCTTGCTCACCTTAGAATTAGCAGTAGCTCAGTGGTAAACAAATCCAACTATATCGTGAATTCTCCTTGCTCGTAGTGTAATATTGTTGTTGTTTTTACTTTAGCATACCTTTTTATTGTCGATGCTTTAATAGTTTCACTTTATTTTATTCTAGGTTTTGCTGTCAACGCAATATTCAGTGTCGGTAGCAACATTGTGCGCTCTTTCAAAGTCGTTAAAGTCACCCGAACATGAATATTATTTTACAGTCATAGCTGTCAACGGAAACGAAACGGATGATTTTTTATACGTCAGTTTTACAGCGGAAGCAGGTAAGTAATGATGACGATGACAATATAATGATTATGATAATGATGATGATGATGAAGATGATAATTGTGATGATGATGGTTATAGCGATGATGATGATGATGATGATAGTGATGATGATGATGATGATGATGATGATTGGGATTATGACGATGATAAATATTATGATGACGATGTTATTGACAATGACGACGATGATGATATTTATGATGTTGATGACGGAGATGATGATGATTATAATGATAATTATGAGGATGATGATGTAATAATGACGATGTTGATGATTATGATGATTTTTATGACATTAATGATGATGTAACAATGACGATGATGATGATTGTGATGATGATGAGTATAATAATAACGATGACGATGATTGTGGTGATGCTGATGATTATGGAGGCTTATCAGCTTTAGCTAGAAAAATCAAATGTCAAGTCGCTCGATTGCGCGAGCAAGACAAAATATGCAACACAAAGGATGCACTCACAAAACAACATTGTATTTCATTTATATGACTAATATATTTATTTTGATGTAACTAGAATTATTGAAGCCAAGTAAAATAAAAAGTCTGGAAATAAATACCAAACATCCCCCGTCGTATCTGGAAGTTAAGCGGCTACGAACGAAATGGCCCGGTGACAAAATTCGTACTCCAGTAATATGGACACCTGATCCAGGTGAGTATTTTTGACAGGGATAAAAAAAAAATTTTGAAAAGCGTAAAAATAAAAAAAAATAACTTTTTGGATATTTTATTAATGAAATAATCTCGAGGAGCCCTCGATCTGGCCATTTTGATAGCAGACTTTAAGCTTTAAGCACGTTTGTGCTATTTAGATACTTGAATTCATCTTTGTAACTATAGTGTCCAATATAGTCGCTTCAAGTTAGCTACTAGCACGTTTGTGCTACCTATACCTGAGTTCATCTTTATAGCCATAGTGCTCAATATAGACTTGGCTTCAAGTTAGCTACTAGCACGTTTGTGCTATATATCTATACTTGAGTTCATCATTATAACCATATGCCCAATACTGTTGCTTCAATTCAGCTAAAGCACGATTGTGCTATCTATACTTGAGTTTATCTTTGTAGTCATAGTACCCAATATAGTGACTTCAAGTTAGCTACTAGCACGTTTGTGCTATCTATACTTGAGTTCATCTTTATAGCCATAGTACCCAATATAGTTACTTCAAGTTAGCTACTAGCACGTTTGTGCTATCTATAATGGAGTTCATCTTTATAGCCATAGCACCCAATATAGTTGCTTCAAGTTAACTAGTAGCACGTTTGTGCTATCTATACTGTAGTTCATCTTTATAGTGTCATCCTGCAAGCAATGCCTTTTTACCATTACTTATTATTGTTTGGGGAGCCTGGGGCTGTTTGCTAGTATGTCATACTGATGAGGCTTGGAAATTTCAAGATAGCTGCTCATAAAACCTAGCGGAGGCAGCTAGGCTGCTCAGGGATAAACTCTGGCACTGTGCTACTACACAAAGCAGCTGTTCATGGCTGATTGAAATCAGGCTCACCATTTTTACGCTAGTGGATAAGTGAGCTCTCTACCAGCGTGGCCATTGTGTCAAATGGCTTTAAGTTTGTTACAAGCACCTTTGAGCTATCTGAACTTGAGTTTCTTTGAGAAGACACGACGGCAAAACCATTTCTAGATGTTAGAGTATAAGCAGCACCTTTTCCTCAATTATTTTAGGTTGTTGAAGGTTTGACTTGACGGAAGTCGTAAACAAGCTCTCCGCACGAAAGTTGAAGACTGCCACCTTGCCAACTAGACTAACCCAAAGGCGGTCATCTAGTTCTGTGAAGTATTTCTGTAGTTGAGCTGGAAGCTCTATTAACAGCTGGTTAATGTTTAACGAAAGCAGTATTTTCATTGAGATTAATTTGCGATGCCGATATGGCGATTTCACCTTTCTAAGTTATGAATTCAATGGCAGTTGCGGGGGACAGATCAAACATGCCAAACGTTTATTGTAAAGTTCACGCAAGCAAGTTTTGTAACAATCTTTAATTTAACTCTATAATTAAAACAGCATTAACACAGTACGATCTTCTATTTATAAATGGCTTTTATTCTTCCTGCAGTTCACCAGAAAAGCATCACTGGTTACAGGTTCATTGTAAAAGAGGAGACAAACATAACCATAGCAGATGTCGATCTTGTAAGATTTCTTGTTTATTTTTTTACAGGCCTGTAGCCAGGGGGGTTTTGGGGGGTTCGGGCGAACCCCCCCTTTTCGGCGAAATCCCTTAGCAAAAATCAAACCTATTGTAATTTATTACAGACTTGCGCGGCATTTTTGCACTGTTTATTACTAGTTTCCTGGTCGTACGACGTGTCTGTAGCCTCACGAGTAATGAATATTAATAAGGCTTGTTGTCTAGACGATCTGACCAATCGCTTCGCACTTTAACTCCACCAGGGCCCTTGGGCGGGTCCCTGGACCCCACGCCCAGAACCCCCCCCCCCTCGAAGCATCCTAGCTACGGGCCTGATTTATTCATATTTTCTAATCTTTTTCTAAGTCTTAATTACAAATCAAACAGGAAAACCGAAAAAAAAAGTACTTCACAAGAAACCCAAAATTCAAACTTGTTTTTAATGAAAGAAAGTTTTAAGTGGCGGCACGTCAAAACCCCGCTAAACTTCTTTAATGTTTGACAACTTTTGCTGGAGTAAGAACTTAAAGGAAAGAATAATTTTGATTCATATTTTTCAACGGCCTGAAATTTTTGAAGACTCGCCATTTTTAAGCCATGGGTTAAACCACAAAAACATGCATTAAGCAAATTTTAAAATTAATTATTATTGTGGCAGTATCGATAGATCGATTTTGACCAAATGCGCACGCAGACTCTTCATGAGTGAACAAAGATTACTTAATAATGGATTTCGTGTCGTCCTATTCAGTCTGTAATCATAAGTGTGATTAGGAAAATTGGAATCCCGCGAAGCGATAAGTACAGTTTCTGTAAAATCAAATGGAAATGGCTTTTGACGTTAACAGTCTTTGAAAAAAGCCTTTTGTTAAGTTGCTATAGTGATTTGACGTTACCTCTGTTGTGATTGGTGGATTTAGCTGAAAGTACTTTAAAAAATGTTTGAAACTGTCCGAATACAGGTCTCCAAATAAAGGCAATGATTACACTGTTTGATTGTAATTTTGCAAATTATTAAGTGCAAATACAGCAGTTTAATTATGCATCAAGCATATTTGAGAAAATTGTAATAATTGTGAAAATGGACAATGTTGACTGATGTGCAAAAAATGAATGCTTTGCTTTAGGAGTTCGAAGCTCCAGAAATAGATCTATGGCATTTCGAGAAATTTCGTCTCCCAGGAAGTGGCCACTGAAAATGTTTTTCTTTTCATGAGATTAAAAAGACTCAAGTAACGTGCAAGATGTAACGAGATTACATTTGAAACAATTAGAAACAAAGTTGTCGGAAACCTACACACCACAACCCAGAGAGCATCCCTCGTGTTATCTAATATCCGTTGTGTTTTATCACAGTCTAATACACTACTTAGGTTTCTTTATTCGTTAAATGATAAAACATAGATTTTCAACTTATCAGAGCGCGCAGGGGCCTATCTATATAGGCAACGACATAAACAACAACTTTCTATGACTTTATCAACGAAATGCAGCACTTGTGATGTTGGGAGAGACACTCGAAACGTTGTAAAATCACGAGCTGCAGGCTATAGTAGGGAGAAGAATATTCTTTAGAAAAAGTACCTTTATTTTCTTTGATGAAAAGTGAGATTAGTATTACACGCACGCTTGCACAAAGTTGAAGTCCTACAAAATTGTTGCAACATTTATTGAGCTGTTAAAAAGGTAAATTTGCTTTCAAAACATAATATTTTCTCAATGAAGAGATACTTGAATTAAATGGCACTAACCTTTGAAAATAGTTACGGCCCATTTTGTAGACTCTATAGTCTCTTTGGCTTGGGCTTCTTCCACAAGCGAGTTGATATTTTCCTCGTCTACCTCGACGAAATGACGTTGTTGTTGAGTTTTTCTTCTTGTTCGTTGACATTTGGTTGAATTTCTTCTGAATTGAAACTTATCGCAAATGAAGGCACGCCCATGTTTTTCTATGACTTTATCGGTGAAATAGAGCATGCGTGATGTTGGAAGAGACACGAGAACGTTGTAAAATCACCAGCCGCAGGGCAAGTGGTTTTACAACGTTTCGAGTGTCTCTCCCAACATCACAAGTGCTCTGTTTCGCCTAATAGTCATAGAAAGTTGTGCTCTAATGCTTTTATGATATAGCAAAACAAGCGGCAAATTGAGCAGTCGAAAACCATGACTTTATCGTTGTAATAAAGCATAGATTTGAACCAATCAGAGCGCGCATAATATCGTAGCTATATTATAAATTCAAATGTATTACTCGATCATTGCACCATCAGATCTAACTTTGTAATTTTTTCCACTAGGTTGTAACTAAATGCGCCCCAAGGTCGGGTCCCATGGGTAAACCTCCACCCCATGCCTCTGAAGATTCATTAACTATATGTGTAAGGAGGAAGAAGTTTATATTTCATATGCAGGTTCTGCGTTATATTATATACGTAATGTTATTACTACGCACTCGGGAAACATCTTTTTCTTTCCCGAGAATCTTGATTTTCGGGAAACAAAACGATCTATAAACATATATCAATGTGTTTTGTTCAGTAGCAGATGGAAAGAATAAACAGTTGCCAGAAAAAATTGGTATATATGCCCCGAGCGGGAATCGAACCCACGTCTCCCTGATCACT
>JAOBRB020288681.1:6984-20897 GCA_027575285.2 Zoanthus pulchellus | reverse complement strand
GATAATGATGTTGGTAGTGTGATAGTGATGAAGACGATTGATAATGATGTTGGTAGTGTGATAGTGATGAAGACGATTGATAATGATGTTGGTAGTGTGATAGTGATGAAGACGATTGATAATGATGTTGGTAGTGTGATAGTGATGAAGACGATGATAATGATGTTGCTAGTGTGATAGTGATGAAGACGATGATAATGATGTTGGTAGTGTGATAGTGATGAAGACGATGATAATGATGTCAATGACAAAGATGATAGTGATAAAGACGATTGATAATGATGTTGGTAGTGTGATAGTGATGAAGAGGATTGATAATGATGTTGGTAGTGTGATAGTGATGAAGACGATGATAATGAAGTTGGTAGTGTGATAGTGATGAAGACGATGATAATGATGTCAATGACAAAGATGATAGTAATAAAGACGATTGATAATGATGTTGGTAGTGTGATAGTGATGAAGACGACGATAATGATGTCAATGACAAAGATGATAGTAATAAAGACGATTGATAATGATGTTGGTAGTGTGATAGTGATAAAGACGATTGATAATGATGTTGGTAGTGTGATAGTGATGAAGACGATGATAATAATGTTGGTAGTGATTATGATGTATGTGATGAGATGAATGAACGATGGCGAAGACAATGATGATGATGGTATTAAGGAATTAATGTAGCACAAACCAACTGTAACCTTGCATGTATATTTGGCAACTTGCTATTTATTTTCAGAAACATTCTAGTTATGTCTGTTGAGATACCTAATAGGGATGAAAATTTACCAAGTATGTCGGCAGCAGAAGGTTGATCCTCCGCTTCAACCATTTCCTCTTCATCAGTAATTGGCATAATACTGTTCTTACGTACAATGACCAAAATCTTAGGTTCCAACTCATAATCCACCTTGAACAGCCGATAAGTTCTCGGTAACACGCAAGGCCCATCATACGTCTCGCGCGTTTCCATGCAGCTCAATCGTCCTTGAATCAGAACAGCTTCTTTCATTTGCTCTGTCGTACTAAACGTTGAAGTAGTTGTAACAGTGGGAGGAAGTTTAGCCATGTACGAGCGCTCACACATGAGTCGAATCTTGTCTTTGGTCCAATTATGGTATGCGGGCTCCTCCATGAGTAATGGTACGGCCATGCGCACTGCGCATACGTGCCACATTTGCTCACTTAATCCAGGAAATGTCTCCATAATAGTTTGCATTTTGCTTTTTGCAATAAAGTACGCCTGAAAAGGTATCAAAGAAAGTTGTCAAAGTCTGGGTACGGCTTCATTTTAATTTTTGTTTGTGAGATGTCCTGAATAACAAATGGAGAAATTAAAAGAATGAGCAGTTTAATAATACATCAAAATTATCATTCTTTACTAGATAAATAAAACGCAACTCCTTTTATCACCTGCACAGATGTCTCACAAGTACAGGAGGAATTCCTGGCTATTCCTGTTAGCATTCCCCATTCTCCTATAACATTTCCAGCTGATAAGTAATCAGTTGTGACCATAATCTCTCCCTGGCTAGTATCCGTTATTGACCCTCGGTCCTGCTTTGGTATTGACACACCAATCATCTAGTAGGTAAGGTTAATATTGAATCTTAGTAGTTAGTTTGGTATTGACACACCAATCATCTAGTAAGTAAGGTTGATATTGTATCTTAGTAGTTAGTTTGGTATTGACACACCAATCATCTAGTAAGTAAGGTTAATATTGTATCTTAGTAGTTAGTTTGGTACTGACACACCAATCATCTAGTAAGTAAGGTTAATATTGTATGTTGGTAGTTAGTTTGGTACCGACACACCAATCATCTAAAAAGTAAGGTTGATATTGTATCTTAGTATTTCGTTTAGTACCGACACACCAATCATCTAAAAAGTAAGGTTGATATTGTATCATAGTATTTCGTTTAGTACTGATTAGTACGTGCCGTTGATGTAGGTACACACAAAGTATTTAGTACGTGTCATTAATGTAGGTAGTACACACAAAGTATTTAGTACGTGTCATTGATGTAGACCAAATGTATTTACTAAAATTTAATGTTGACGGGACGGATCATAGTCTCACCTTCACCATACCAGATACGATTAGGTAAATTCCATTGACCTCATCTCCTTGTCTGGTGATTGTTTCACCAAAGTCGAATACTCTCATCTCGGCAACTGATGCAATACTATCCTTAGCCTCCTCAGGCATTCCCTCCAACCACAACACGTTACGTAATAAAGTTTCCGGTTTCTGTGGTGGAATTGAAGGCGGGGCGTTTAGCTGTCGTTTCATCTTTACTTCCACCAACTACGAACACACAAACATAGTGAGTGAGTCTAACATGGTTTCTATGTTGAAACGCTAACGTTAACTCATGCGCTTCACAAATTCATTAGCAAGACTCGAATTATCAATCAGAGTTGTTTTCGTAGGGAAATATCAAAAAGCAAGTTATTGTGCAAAGTTTCTTTCACAAAACATCCATCCTGGCTTGATGGCATCCTGCAGACTGGTTTTGTAAAAGTCAATCGACGTCATGCACAGTTTTATATATTGCTTACAATGTTTTATCGCATTTCTGAAAGGTTCGTTGTTTAAATCCTTTGCAAAAGAAATACGCTGAGTTATGACATTATAATTATTATTATTATCATTATTAGTGATAAATAATAACGAATTTATTAGGTTGTCAAGTTTTTTAGCCGGCCAAAGGCCAAATAACTTAGGGCACCATGTTTACCACTCCAAGGTGGACAGACACCTCGCGTAATAGCTTCCGACTACATTAAATTCTATCTCTATCAGGACGAATTCAAGCGGCCGAGCGCTCATGCGCACTAAACTAAACTGTTTTGATATTACTACTCACCGCTTCTAGTCTAGCAGCCTCGGTTTCATCTAACAGTCCTCCACCTCTAAGCTCCTGTATGACGTCACGACCGTTGTTTAGTATAGTGCGAATGGCTTGGCGAGTCTTGACTGAAATGCCAATCCCCGGATGTTCCCGTTGAAGCATTCCTTAAAATGTTAAAAATCCAGTATTTATATCTTATATCTTATATCTTATATGTGTACTATACTTCATAATGTTAGCTTCATACATTGTTTGTAATAACAATCATAGAATGAAGCCATGAGATGAAACTATCTTTAAATGAAACTACTCACCAAGGCTTTTCACAATATCTAGCCGGTTTTGTTCAGTCCGAGATTTTAGGTCACGTGATATTCTTTTATCAACCACCATGTGATCAATAAGTTTGACGACCTCCTCCTGGGCAACAATGTGGCCCTTACCCACGTCATAACCAAGACTTAGCTTGCGGTTGATGATGTTATTGAGAGCCATTATCATCCTCGGGAGGACCGTCTGTGGTAAAAAGTAATAAATTATATACAATCAGGAGATAACTTGATAGAAAAGCTATTAAGTAAGATACCATTTCCAAAATCTTTGTTTGACCTCTGAAGAAGAACATGGCTGCAGAAAAATAATACCGGTTCAGATGTCGTTCAATGAAGTCTGATCTCCAGCCGCATAATAAAATATTTCAGCATTTATAGATTTTTTCTGTGAATCTTTAAAAATTATTGATCCATTCTTGAGTTTTCCTAAACAACTATAGAAATTATAATGTAATCCATATGGGCTGAAAGTTTCTCTTTTCCATTTAAGATTTCCAGTTGGTATTAAGCAAATAATTTGGTTATTTACAAAGCTATGAATGAAAAAGTATTCAGTGTTTAGTAGATAAACTGAACTTGATCCACAAGTATTAATAAGATTATAACCAACAATATTTAACGATTTGTAATCTTGGTTATCTGAATGATAGTTATCCTGGTGTTGCTCTAAAGTGTATAGTGGGTACATGCTAGGAAAGAAATTTAGCCTTTGTTTCAAAATAGTTATACAGTTATTGTAATATGCCAAAGAGACGTAACTAATTTTTTCAAATGAAAAATGAGCACGTGACAACTTTTGGTAGGCGATGAACAACGCAAAGGAAATAAAGTTTCATGACGAAACATTTACTCCTTTTAAACATCTAAACTTTTTAATTACAAAGTTTAAGGGGGAGAAAACAAAACCCTTATGAACCGGACAAAGAAATAAAGAGTAAGCAAGAAATGTGATTTTTCTCATTCGTTTGCCCTTGGCGTTCCAGACCTCGTTTCTTTAGTTTCATATTATTGATAACTGGACTTTAAAAACGAATGGAATTCAATAAACAGCTACCTGACTGTTTCTAAACA
Organism: Zoanthus pulchellus; assembly: GCA_027575285.2. Lineage (NCBI taxonomy): Eukaryota > Metazoa > Cnidaria > Anthozoa > Zoantharia > Zoanthidae > Zoanthus > Zoanthus pulchellus. Next base: position 16,636 of record JAOBRB020288681.1, on the reverse strand, counting down.
CGAACCTTAAGAAGCCTCAAAACGCGACCCATTCGCAGCACCCGAAACACTCTGGACACCTTAAGTATGTTAGACGAGAATCCTTCCGTGGCTCCTTCGGCTGCCTCGTCAATCACGATGTCAATTAGTGACAAAAATACGATCAGCAAGTCCAGCAGATTCCAGTAATCTTTGAAGTAAAACTCTCGGAAAGCACAAATCTAAACAAAGAATGTAGAAAAAATGAGTTTTTTTAAAAAAAATATTGCATTTGAAAACTATAAAGCTCCAGAAGAGATGTGCAAGTATAATTTTGAATAAGGATTTCAAAACAAGATCGTTACAACTCTTTAAGAAACTTAGATGGAACCCAATTGACAATATTTGTGTAGGGAATCGCCTGAATCTGGTTAAGGTTCAATTTGTGTTAGAACATTCGCATTTATTTGTTAAATTTCTACTTGAAATGGGCAAGAACAAAAATGGACCAGGGGTCTATTGACCACTTATATTTGTATTACTAAAGTTTCACATGTGGAGTAGACTAACCAAGGACAAATAATCTAAAAGGCACTTTTTTTACGGATCTTTGAAAACGTTGATGGATTTGGAAACGAAAATAAACCTCAAATCAAGGAGTTTTTGGAAGGGCTTTTACAAATATATTATAAGTCAGTATAACCCAGATACTTTTAAAGTAGAAACAGTTTTTAAAATTAGTATTTTAAGATCTATTTTCATTAACTTTAATATTTGACCTCTTTAGATTTTTAATGAAGAATTTTATGCCATATTTGTACATATTGTAGTTTTTATTAGTCTCTTAGCCTTAGTTTAATATAGGGTTGTAAGGGAGAATACGGGACATAAATAGTGTAATTACGCACCCTATCCAAATAAAGAGTTCTTCTTCTTCTTCTTCTTAATGAATTGGGCCATGGGAAGCTATGACACACCGAACCTATCACACAGTCACTTGAATAACATAAAGCTATTTCAACCTTCTGAGGAAATTATAGTCCAAGAAGGCCTTCTCGGCTTCTTAGTAAGATTCCTTGTCTTGTGCGAACTTTAACAGTCTAAGTGATTATAACAGTGTTTAACGTAAAACACGAAAGCAAGTAGCTGTGTTGTGTTGTTATAGTGATCACTGCGTCATTAACATTGACACACTGAATTTATTTATGTTACTGTGTGATACAATTCGTGTATCACACACGAGCGAACTCGAATTTCCGTGACTCAATGGTAGAAGGTCCAAATGGTGTTTGCAAAATCACGGGTTCAAGTTCTTTGTCTTCTCAGGAAAGGGCCATTTTTATATGTATTTTGTAGGACTCAATTTGTCCAGCCTGAGCCAAACATAGAGTTAAATATTCCAAAATACTCTCCCTCAACAACATTCTTAGATAACAAACAACAAAACGCTATGAATGTGTAAAATATATCTGCAGTCATTTAAATCAGCAGCTTCTAAGAATTCAAGAGTTATTTCACTATTTATCTATTAGTTACTAGATGATAGTCCTGCTGCTTACATGTGACGATATGTATGTAAATCACACTCACCTTCCATATCGCCTCCAGACAGTAAATTGAGGTGAAAACATAGTTAACGATTCTTAGGATGCCAAGATACCAAGCGCCATCATCCGCTGTAGTCTCCATAACGATTGGAATCAAGTTGATAATGATAATACAGTTCATCACCACATCAAACACCACGTGAACAGACACGTTGTACATCAAAAGCTGTACCCGACCCGTTGGAAGGGGAAACCGTTCAGACACTTTCATCTGAATTAATGCCTCAAGTTTGTCCTTCTATAACGTAAAGGAAGTAGAGAACACGTTATAGCTAAAATGCTACTATTGATTATAATAGACTTTGTTCTTTTAAATTCAAGACCTTATCAAAGTATATAAAAATAAAAAGCCTTATACTTAAATAACATTTCACAAATTTATGAAAGAAGCAGCAAAACACATCTTATATGCAGCAAATGAGGAAGCATTACAAAAATTAGTAATAAATATCTAAACGCTAAAAAAGGGTCAACACTCTAGCCGAAAAAAAATCAATGCAAGTTCTTAAAAGCTCTACGTCATTCTTCTATTGTGAATTATGCCAATATTCTGTTATTTTTAAGTGTAAAGAATTACTTTTCAAACACCACATCTATCCCTCAGCATTGATAGGCTCTAGATGTGTTAGTGAAACGCAGGGTTTGCACGATGTCACTTTGACTTCACCTGATCCTCCACAAGATATGTAGAAAAACACCATAGCTTATCAAGCGATGAGACGGATTGACGGAGTGCCAGTTCACTTCAGAACATATTGGCACTGCAGTGAAGAAACCAATATCTTACAATGGCCTTTTGCTCAGGAATGAACGCATCATCAAACCAACAGCCATGAGAACAAAAATCAAATTCAAAGGGAACCTCGACTGTCCAGCAATAATAATTCAAATAATATTTTTTTTTCAATTTGTATCTACATCTGTAGATGATTCTGTATATAATTCACGCACCATAACAAAATAATGTGTTCAAATGATATGGAAATGAAGACCTTGTTGGCAATATCTCCTAGATCTACCATAAAAGTCAGCAGCTTACAATTAGTTATCAATTTCAAAGCTAGGCTGCAAGTACTTATAGTAATAGCATACAGGTGGTATATCTGGTATTTTCATGGTATTTTATATGAATCCTGCAAATATGAGCGTGAGGTCTGACTCATGGTTTTTCTCATCAACTATCAATATCGCTTGGCTGCGCTTTACAATTGTAAGGAGTGTATCCGGTGCAGCAACTTTACAATTGTACGGAGTGTATCCGGCGCAGCAACTTTACAATTGTAAGGAGTGTATCCGGCGCAGTAACTTCACAATTGTAAGGAGTGTATCCGGCACAGTAACTTTACAATTGTAAGGAGTGTATCCGGCGCAGTAAGTGACTTTTCTTATAAAGGCAACAGCTTTGTAAAATATACTTGTAATTGGCTCACCAGTTTTTGTAATGTTGGTGGTACTTTCCAGAATGGCTGTAGATCGTCGGCCTCAATAAAACTATAAAAACAGAAAGATTGTTGCCTTTTGTTATGTTATAAAACAAACAAAGAGCATATAACAGGAGCGAGCAACTCCAATATTCTGGTGACAAGTCGTCTTCGAATAGACAATAGCGTTCAAAAAATATACCAATCTGTGAAAATGCCGCGACATAGCTCTAGTATGAGAGTTGTTTACTCCTACTTATGAGAAAATGGTATTAGCATTACAGAATAACGCATAGTTTCACTTAAAATCCTTGTCTTTTCACAAATAAGGTTATTTAATTGCGAAAACTGATATCTTGAAATTGAGCTGGAAAGACAATATTTTAGGTTTTTTTCTTCTTAACTTGTTATTTGCCATTAAAATAGATTGTGGCCTTAATGGCCATTTTAATGGCTTAAAATAGACAGTGCTCAATAGCACGATTTTGATGGAGGATCAAAATAGTATTGAGCCCCGTTTTGTTATATTATGAGAGGATTTCGTCAATGATTTGTTTTCTACATTCATTTTTAGCTGATTACTTTATAATAAAACAATTAGACCTCTCGGCCTCATGGACTACGAGTTTGAATAAGCTATTGAGATCTTATTGTTAATTATCTTCTGTGAACCCTGGACTTGAATGTTACATATGCCAAGATGAAATGGCCAAAGGAAACTAAAACAGTTGCCCATGGATGCAAATAACCAAACAAACATTTTTTGTTTTAGATTGAACGGATGATACTTTCTACCAATATGGCATCGATTTCCATTTTAGTGCCTTCAAATTAGCATTTAGCAAGAATGTACAATAATCGATGATTATCTTTAAGCAATATTGAACATGCATTGCGCTTTCTATATATAGAGCATACTAGATGGTGAAGCGAGCTTTTATCTTCGAGTTGGAAAGAAAGAATTTCATAAGTGAGTACAGCGAAAAATAAAGTAAGAACCAAGGAATGATGTCAGGGATATCTTCACTAGCGAGGATATGATCATATGTCGCTCGTATCCCGGATGTAGTTTCACATGAAATCTACAAGTGGTTTTTTAAACAGTAAAACACGCATATCTATGAGATACTACGTATTATTACCTTCTGTGGAAGAACATTAGCGCTGTCATGCTAAAAGGCCTAAAAAAGTACGAAACTGTTGTCCATGGTTAGAAACATACAGACTTACTTCTTTTTTAGTTAAATGTATTAGTAATTTTTGCTATTACAGTAGACTTAGGATAATAAAAAATCATTTAAAAGCTGCTTATTGACCTTAACCAAGGGAAAGCAGTGAGTTTAGTGGTCCCTGAATAGCCATGTTTCTCTCGGCTATACCTCAGGAAACATCGATGGTCTCGGGACCACAAAATATACTGCCTCAGTCCCTAGGTGTCAGTCAACAAGTGTTATATGTGCTATCTCTGCTTGCTGTGTAAAAGAATAATCCATAAAATCCATCATCCAACCTGTCAGGTTTGTCCATTGAGCTGTCAGCCAGAGCTGTTAACACTTGAACAGCCTCACGTGAAAGCATTCCATGTTCAAACTGCTTCCAGTAGCTAATTTTCTGTGCCTTGATAACTCGTATGCGACCATCGTTGGACATTTCCTTAAATTCTTTGGCCGAGGGTTCGTTGGGGACACTTGTAGCACAATTAGGACACGTGCTGTGGCGGATGAGAACTGGTGTCTCTTCTTCTTGCTTTGATGAAAAAGTAATTTACCGTTAGAAAGGAAAAGCTTCTCATAATGCTTTCAATATGTAACAGCTATCACCCGAAATGGAGGTAACTGGTGGTGTAGGTACCAACACGGAGATGGATAATCATTTTAGTATTAAAATGGCAGGTAATTAGCACGTTTTAAGATTACTAACTTTGAAACTTCTTTAGCCAGCAATCATGCATCATAGCGCGCGTAATTAACTTTTTCACGGATGGGCGATTGAGGTGAATAGCACAGGATATTCGATGTTAAATGAACCAATTAGACCGCACGAAAAGGGATAATCATCAGTTAGCATAATACTACTATAAAATATCACATTAAAAGTCAATGAACGCACACAAGAGTTCCTTTTCAAAATTCCATGTAAACTGCTCTTTTCTCTAATTAGCTCATTCCAAAGCGGCTGAGCAAACAATAAAATCGGAAATGACAATACATAACACGACAAGACAAGAATTTGTTACGGGTGATTGGTGTTATAAATTCTCCTTGGTAATAAAAATACGGCAGATTGCGAGAGAGGCAAACATTAGTTTTAAAACAAGTCATGCGTGAGTCACTAAACAGGATACACACTAAGCGCTACCAGCTACCATAGTTAAATAATCAATTTTGGTTCATCTCTAGTACGTGGTTCTCTCAATTTTATACTTGAGACTTTAGATTCCAGGACGAAGGCTAGTATCAGATTTGAAGCGAGCAAGCACTTTTTTAAAATAAGCAAACTTATTGTAGAGGGAGAAGATTTCATGCAAAAAATGTCCTCTCAAGAACGAGTTTGCTGAAAAAGCGCGCGCGCAGTTAAATCTTGTACTCGTCCTTGCCTTCGTCCTTGGATCGGTCAAGGTTTCTAATTTTGTTCCCAAATAAAAACAGTGTAATCAGGCGAATTTCGACATTATAGCAGAGTCAAGATTCTAAATTAATAAATGAATAAACAAACAAAACAAGCGTAGATCATCTAAATGAGAATTATTAGAGACCTTTTGATTGGAGGACGAGGAATAGCCCCGTAAGAATCCCTAAACTATCAAATTAATTAGGCCATTAAGTTCATGAGGTCGTGTGGTTCCTAAGAACAATAAGTTAGGAAGGTGAAAGATTGAGTAATAGAGAACGAGGATAAGAAACTTGTAAATCACTAAAACATCTTTCCACAATGTTTCTTTTAATACTAGAGATCAAACTAACAAATAATCTTAAAAAGAATTAAGTGTTACGCTAATAATTTAAGTTTAAGCCAATCACAGCAAACCACCGCCATACAAAATGCTGTACCAAAACCAGTCGACCTCATCGTCTAAAGAAGACTAGCAGCAAGCAGTTGAAACGTCGCGAACTATATCTAAGTGACTTGTCGTGAGACAAAAGAAAAATTTTAAAATTATTTTCCAACTGCCAAGATGATTAACAATCTATTCTATAACAAGTTTTTCATTGTACCCCTTTGTCGGAGTGAATGCTTGAGATATAAGGTGGTAGTTATATAGTGAAGCGAATGAGGATAACGCAGTGAGATGTACAAAAACAAAAAAAAACAAAAGAATAGAGATGTATGAAAAAAAATGTTGAAAAGACAAAAATGTACATATGTAATAAAAATGATCTCTGCTGCAATTACCAAAAGAAGGCCAGATATGTGACTTGTTACAATTAGAGCAATAAAATATTAGATGTTGTGCATATGAAATGATGGATGATGTTAAGCCGAGTAGACTTGGCGCCCATTACAAAGGCACGTGAAATCACTTATTGAAGAGTGCCTGGTTTTTTATTGGATGCAGTGCTCCTTTAATTCTAATATTGAAAAAAACAAACGTTGAAAATAATCAGAAGTGCTAGAAACTGATTGAAGAAGTACAGAATTGCTACTTACAATGGTTATAATGGCGTCATTGATGTTTTTGTGTTATGTAATAACAGTAACAGCAGTAAAGAGTATCAGCGCATGCTCACCTCTCCTTCGTATTCCATATATGGATTGAGTACAACACAAAACCTTTCAGCTAGAGCCCAGTCTGCATCCGCAAGAAATCTATCTGATTTTAGCATCTTCAGAGTTCGTTCATTGCTTTCTCTAACTCTTTTAACACCGTTGGCCATAGCAATCTTCTTGGAATCAGAGATTTCACTCATGCCCAGTTTTTCCAACAATTTTTTCATAGTGGTAGCGTTAAGCAGGAGAGTAAACATCACAATCCCAGCAGTGTGGATCAGCAACTGCAAACATTAAGTGGATTATTTTACCTTTGTTACAAACTTAAGACAGACAAGTACAAGTAAAAATGATTTCACAGAAGCGATAGGTTTTCCTTCCAGATGATATCTTTCGGTGGGTAGGTAAGTAGTTTATTGGTGAATTCATTGCAGCCGACTTGGTCAGCTAAATTACAAAGTATACAAAAAATTTAAAATTCAAAATGTATTTAGATAAATAAAATATAAATGGTAAAAGAGGATCAAAAGTCAAGGCCAGACCGGCAAGTTGAGAAAGCAATATCTAGTTTTGTTATATACCAACTATCGAAGTCCATTCTTGTCGTAGTCTTATTGAACGAGAAGATATCACGCGCACTTGAACAAGTTTCGCTGTTTCCTAGCAACCACACGCTGAGTGTACAACATTGTGTTATGGAACGGTAAATAACTAAATTAATAAAGTAAATTACCTTAGCTTCGGGATTCAAGCAGTATGTTTTGTGCTTTCTCGATGGCCATGTTTCCCTCTGCTCTGTCTCTGAGGTTTCGGAACCACAAAACATACTGTTTCCCGCGGGAAGAATAAGTGTTAATTAAGCATAAGAGAACAACTTTCTATCACTTTGTTGATGAAATAGAGCACGCGTGATATTGAGAGAGACACGAGAACGTGTCTACAAAACTTCATTTTTAATGCGAAATAGTTGGTTAGGCCCAGATGAACTGGCACCAAGTCATCTTTTTTGTGAACTAATTTGGAAAGCATCTTACCTTCCCTCCAACCTCTGGATGATCAATGGCCACCTGCAAGGCTAGTGCCAGACCTACAGCTCCACGTAGACCGCCCCACATGATCACTACTCCGTTCTGCCATGCGAGACCATACCCAATCCGCACAAGTACGGGGCTGAAGGCAATTAAAACTAAGGCCCTGAAAAGACGTAGGCCCAAAGATTAGGTGGCAATAATAAAAGGTAGGTAAAGTAAAGTCATTGCAGATAGTTTGAACTTGTTGCAAGGTCTGTGCAAACAAAAGAGTTGAAATATAAACACAGAGAAAAAAACTCAACTATAACCAGATAGGTAGGAAGAAAAGAAGATAAGGGGACGGAAAAAATGATAGAGAGACAAACAACAGACATATAAGTAGATAGAAAAATAACTAATTTTCTACCTTATAACAGTAACACCAAGATAGTCAACGATTATCAAAAATGGATCATTGTTTTCCAAAATCGTCAAAGCTTTCTCCATGATCACTACACCAACCATAATGAAAATTAAAGTATTCGCAAGATACGCAAGCATCTCCCAGAATCTGAAAAGGTAAACAAAACGTATTCTTAAGCTTAATACAAACAATAGAATCCTTTAGATCCGAGGACAAGGATAAGATTTAATTGCGCGTGCACATTTTCCAGCAAACACGTCCACGAGAGAATGACTTTTTCAATAAATCTCGTCCTCTTTAGGACGATTATGGACGAGTACGTTTTAAAAAAGTGTGCACGCGCATGAAATCTGATACTTGTGCTCGAAACTAAGAGTTTCTAATATGCGGTGTTAAGACCTTCGAAACAAGACCAACCGTACCCTCCTTTGTTATCTTCATTAATATGCGCATATTCGTGCTAAAACGCACGGTTTGCATTTGCGCTCAACTACATGAAGAAATTGACCCCCCCCCCAAAAAAAAAAAAAAAAACTCTAGAAAAAGTAAAATTCCATGACTTTTCCAATCGTGGTAAATGCACTTCCAAAATCCAAAACTTTTCATTACCGTGTGAACCCTGTAGAACTAAGAAATCCGCCAAGTTTCCTATCGATCTAGTTCTACTAACTCTGATCAGTGCGTAGGGCCTGTAATTACCTGTGCAAGAAGGCTTCTACTTCAGGGCTGATGCTAGTCTTCTGTTGGTTGATTTCAATACCTAGCATAACTACAGCTAGCACACCAGATATCCCCAGCACCTCCTCTCCAAAGTAGAAGGTGAGATAAGTTGCAGCCAGTGTAATGGTAATCTCTACCATTGCGTCATTGAACACGTGCTGGAGCCAAAACACGGTTACCTTGCCCACCACCAGACCAAAGACGAATCCTCCAAGAGCCACACGGGGAAAATAGAGGCCAATCTCCACCGCTGGTAGAAATGGAAAAAGTACGTTAGAAACTCAAATACCATCGGTTTACATTGATACTTAGATCTGAGTACGTAGAGAAGTACAAGATTTCAAGCGCGTGTTTTTATGGTTTAATTATCATCAAATGCGTTGTCGAGAGGACGACTTTGCAACGAAATGGATTAGAGAAGCATGTGCGCTTGTACTCGAATCTAATAGATATCTTAACAGACATAACTATAATACTGCTGAAGAAAAAAGCAAACAGTTACTGTTCATCAGCGGGATGCCCAAATTGTGTGCAATTCTACAATTAGTTTCGGCTCCATTAAATTATGTATCAATTGAAGAACAATTTAGATGGAGCCACCCACTAAGTGAGCATTGGTCTAAAGTTATGTATTAAATCATAAAGGATTTTGAATAACTACTAGAGGCCATGTTACATGCTATAACTTTCTTAACAACTTGCAACGCACTGTCACTACGTTGCAAGCTTTTGACAACGCTGTACGTGTAACATCTCTCTGTCCAACTGGCAACGCACTGTCACTACGTTGCAAGCTTTTGACAA
>JAOBRB020288600.1:0-11210 GCA_027575285.2 Zoanthus pulchellus | reverse complement strand
AATATGTTCGTTTTGTACTTAAGAGTGCTTCTATTTTCAACGTGAAACAACAAACAAATGTCAAATTTCACACAAAATAGAACTATTGTCTAAAGGAATGTTAAACTGTTGCTACTGTTTCACAAACCACTCTAAAGGTGCCTTTATTTGCCTTACAGCCAAACCATTGACCACACTATGCAACCCTTTTCCATAGCCATAGGGCCAAAAATATGAATGCCCACAACAGAAAATGAACAAAACGCATTGTTTCAGAATAAATTTTATTATCTCTCTAAAGACGCTCATGCATAGCCCTCGCCCGCACTTTCCTAACCTTTGGTTATTACTAGTATATAGTTATATGACCTACAGCCATATAACTAAACCTAACGCCGTAAAAGCGTTTTTCTGATTGTTTCGTAGTAAAATAACTAAGATGAGAAAAATCTAGACCGTTTGATAATGCTAATGACAATTAAATAGATACTGAACAGACATTGCTAAAATGCAACTGAAAAAAACAAACAAACACGGTTACTGTTTATCTGCACGACATCTAAATTCCTTGCGGCTAAACTGATTGGTTTAACTTGGACTTCATTAATTCAAATCCTAAACAAAATGAAAGACAATTCAGATGGAAGCAACCACTAAAAGTGAGCACAGTAAATAAAAACCAATAAATAAAACCGTAAAAAACAATATTTGCGGCTCCAGATAAAAGGGGCACAAAATGCGTGGATAACTCTCCGAACATTTCAAGATTCTCTAAAAAAATTTTGATAGACGCGCCTCTCGCTTCGATGGCTTATGGTCAGCTTTTAACCCGTGTTAAGGCTTTGGGAAACGGACAACGGTCAACAATTTTGTTTACAAATCACCTCCTGACCTCTGGAGTGAATTATCATTCTCTAAAGTGCTTACCTCGGAGAGAGCAAAAAGTGTCCGTTTAACATTTCTTATTAAACAATTGCTCTAAAGTTTTGATAACGGAGATATATAGCCTCAGTATAGTATTGAAGGGAATGTGAACTAAGAATGTATACTGCGACCACTTAAAAATAGCACAGAAATAAGTTCACGTCACTAAAGAACATAAATTTTTTAAGTGGAGAAACTAAATTGTTATATCAAGAAAATTCAATGTCAGTTGAAAGCAGCGGTTAATTTAATTTCATTTGCAGTTTATCAAAAAAGGTAAAAGCAATTGAAAATTGATACGTGTTTCTGTTAAACTGTTGTGGCAAATCAATAATATGGCCCATTCGGCATACGTACCTCTCAATTTGATGGTATTTTAGAAATGAGAGTTAGATTGACAGAATAGTAAGAACTGACTAGTATTTAGGTTCAAGCTGAAAAAAGTGAAAATGCTTCTATATAGTTGAAACTTTACTGAATTGTGTTTGAGATGTGCACTGTAGCACGTTTCCCATTTATCATCATATGGCATATAAATTATAATGATATAATCATATCTACTATTCTCCCAAGTGATATATATATATATCTAATAGATATATTGTGTTCTCAAAATATATAGATAAATACTTTATTTAAGGTCAATTGAGAAGGACGTGGCTGCCCATTCTTGTAAGCGAGAGGCTAATGTTTTTAAAAAAGCGCTCGACGGCTCAGATCTCGGTGTGAAAGTCGAATTTGCAGAGACCGGGGAAAACCGGAGTACCCGGCCGGAGTACCCAGAGAAAACCCTCGGAGTCAGATCGAGACTGACAAATCTCAGGGTACGTACATGCGGAGCCCAGGAATCGATCCCGGGTCGTACTAAGAGGTGGGAGGTACAATCGATGACCACTATGCCAACCTGATCCCCATATATACATATACGATCAACACTGTTTTTCAATGTTTTGTCCAATGTCTTTTTTTTTATTTGTTTTGATTTTGCATTATTTTTTAACCGCTCACAAAACTAAGAGCAAATTGAGGTTAAAACAGCCTGAAACTAAAACTTCCTGGTTCTCTCAAAAAAAGCTAAAGAGCGTGTAAAAGTAGGCAATTTTGTTTTACTGAAAGGTTTTAGACAATAAGTCTAATGTGTTACAGAGAAAGTAATTGAAATTATGCATGCAATCATCTTCTGTTTTTCTCAGTCTAACATATAATTTCATATTTTTACATAATACAGTTTAACAAACAATTCTTTATTTTTATTACATATTCAAATCAGCTTTTTTACTGTTTCGATTATGTTGAGTTTATGAACTGAAGATTATCTTTCAACAGCTGAAAATGGAAATTCCTGTGGTAAATGATATTTCTGTTGTACACATTACACAAGGTTGATCTTTTCTGGTATTCAATTTCGTTGTATCACTTGTATGTTTACATAAAAAATGTTTAATAATTTATCTGGTTTTGTCACTCCACGTGCCGATGCGCAATGGAAATCGTGCACATCGTGGCGAGTACGTAGTTTTACTTTGTAGAAGGACAGACAAAAAATTGATTTCAAGGCATTTTTAACAAGAAAATTCTTCTGAAATAGCAGAAAGAGGTTTTCTGTACTCTTCATTTGTATCGGGTTTAGTGTTTGTAACTTTGTTGTTCTTTTTTTTTAATAAAAACCAGTGGCAGTGCTCTTAATATTCTTCATCATTTTAAAGCTCAATTTTTATTCTTATTTTGTTTTTTATATATATTACGTTATAACGATACATTTAGTTACCGAGTGCATTTTTAGAAGGAGATACAACAATTTATGTATATTGAATTGTACAGCATAGTATTTGTTTGACTTGGAGTTTATTGCCAACGAGCCAGTTGAGCGGAGACGCGAGGCTGGTGAGGCGGCTGCATTATAGAGCCGTGCGGGATCGAGTACAGGCAGAAAAAATCTCGAGTGATTTCGAGAGATGTAAGTAATGTAAGATTTTATGAGGTAATGCCAAAAGATCTTTTGTCTTCGAATAGGCCAATCACAATGCTTTAACTTTGTGACGCTAGCAGCATGGTGAAAAAACAACGGCTCTGTAATTCGATTCTTTTCAATATGCAAAACAAAATGTTACCATTTAAAAAGTGTGTATGTTAGAATGATTTTCACACATAAAGCACACACTGAGATATTTTAGTTTATGTTTGTTTCCACATAGTAAAACGAGGGTAGTATGGCGAACAAACAGCGGCTATGTAATCAATTACATTTATTAAAACAAGATTGTCGGTTATTTTCTCATTACTATTATAAGTTTACGTTTGTAACAAAAGTTTTGATCCTTATTCGCACCCGGCCCTGTTATATGGCTCAGAAGTTGGCTAATAACATGTCTTGTGAAAAAGATATTATTGAAAAACACATGTTTATTTCTGTAAACTCTTTTTAGATGTCAATAAACGATGTTCAAATGTAGGTTGTAGGAACAAAATTGGTAGACTACCTCTTCAAGAAATAATCATTATTAAGATTATCAAATATTTACAGTTTTTAGAAAGCCTCCCAAACCATAACATATAGCAAAACAATGTCTTGAAATGTGTAAGGAAATGTCAATAAAAAGCCTGATAAATTATGCACAGAAAATTTCTAATTTATACAAACGTTATATCTCCCAAACACTTCATCTCTTAAAGGTAATCGAATAACTTCATCTCAAAATTTAAAAAGATTATGAAACAGGAACTAGTTGATCATCAAAAGAGTCTCATGAAAACAAACGAGAAATTAACTTTCTATTCTACATTCAAAACAGAAAACAAGTCGGCTGAATGATTACATTAAAAATCTTTATCACAAAAAGATAATTAACAAGACACAAGTTTCGACTAGGATACCACAAATTAAGAATTGAAACAGGTAGACATACAGTGTCCAAAACTCCTGAACATCTAAGTACTTGCCAAATCTGTAATACCTCTGAGATTGAAGATGATTTTTTAATGCTATTCGTGATAAGTACTTCACCTTTAACAATTAATATAACAAAAATTATATTTCTTTTTAACAACGCTTGACCTCTTTATATGTAGATCAGTTGCTGCATATGTATATACATGCATGAACAAACGCAAAGAACAGTTGATAAAATAAAGATTAAATAAAATTTACTTAATTATATTACTGAGTCATATATATTAAACTTTTTAGGTAATACCATGTATATATATCGGAATACCGAAATAAATTGTTGTTGTTGAGTTGTTGTTGTTGAGTTGTTGTTGTTGTTGTTGTATAAAATGTTTTTTCTTTTGAAATCGACAAGGTAAGTGTAGCTATTAGAAATATCGATAATGTTACCAAAGATGAAAAACATATATTTTTCTGTTGTAGATTTTCTACTGATTTATTTTCTAAAATCATAACTTTAGTTCTCTTAGCATTAATGTTCAGCATCCAATTAGTACAGAACTGAGACAATTTCGATAAAATATTTTGTAGTCCTGAAGCCGAGTTCATGATAAAGACAAAATTGCCTGTCTAAAATGCTATATTCTGCTTTTAACTTTTCAAGTTCAAGAACATCATTTTCTAAGGAAACTTGTCTTTCTGTTAACTCAGATTTCTTCCTTTTTGAGTGTTACTGTTTGAAGTGGTTGTATAAGCAATCATGTAGGGAATATATTTATCTTCTGCTTCGTTACTGTCATGACTACTTTTCATAGACTTAAGCTCATTCCAAAATTGATGATGGAAAAAAAAATTATAAAGCAAAACAAAATGTTATGATAAAAGTGTGTATGACCGAATGAGATATTTTGATTTAATTTTCTTTTCAAATAGTAAAAAGGAGACTACCTGTTCTGGGTGCTCACACAGCTACGTTCTGTCGTCCTCATTTTTTTATCTTGCTCGTTGGCACTTTAGCGATAGCTATTCCTTGACATATATATTGTAGCATTGAAATAAGCCTAGTTCTCATATAATCGCCCCAATCGCCCCAATCGTCCAAACACAATTTGAAACAACCTGAGACGAACGGGAGAATTTTCGGTTCACAAATAATCTTCCCAGCTGTGTCAGTGTGGAAAAGAGTACGTGCATGTGCCTGTGAGCTGGGCATTGACTCCTTAGCCAATCTACTATCTAGTTTGTTAAATTCGGCAGGAACGATGTTCCTTCCAGAACCTGACGGCAATGTCTTTACTTTCTTTAATTTACGTCCATATGCAGAACGAATGTTTTTGTACTTTTTTTCCGGCAGCCTCTTCAGGTTTAATATTAGTAAACGTTTCACCTTTCATCTTCCAACTATTAAACCGTACATATTTGTTTTTGTATTCTCGCGAGAATTTGTTATAGAGACAATCGTTCAGTAGTACTTTTTCCATAAACAACAGCGTGTCTACCTCGGCCGCCATTATATGAAATTTTAGTGGCGCAATGCACTCTAGGACAGATTGGATCTTCCCGGTCGTCCCGATCGCTTATGAGTGGTTCATATATAATTATTTCAACAAATTCACGATCGTCTCTGTCGTCCGGATACAACTTGATTCTATCCAAACAACTGTGATCGTCTCTGTTGTTTCCCAGTCGTCCGAATATAGAACTTGGTTCTATCCAAACGACTGTGATCGTCTCTGTTGTTTCAGTCGACCCCAAAAAATTGGCTGGTTCACATCGGGTCTGCGGGTCGCCTAAGAAGTTTTTCGAACCTCTCGGACAATTGAGACGATTATATGAGAACCAGGCTTCAGTTTCAGTTTATTTATTTTGCCTTAGTTATGGTACATAAATTTAAGAAGAAACAAAAAACACAAACACACATGCAAAGAGCAACAAGAACTGAAACACAAGTACATTTTAAAAAGTATGATAAGAAGGAAAATTTAATTTAAAAAAATGTTTTGAGCTTGGTCTTAAATAGGGAGATACTCTCTGCATTTTAATGTCAGAATTTAGCTGATTAAATGAAATAGGTTCCTTGCAAATTTTTTATCACTATAATAAGTTCGATTTCTTGCTATATTTCGCCATAATGTTATAAACGTTTAAGTCTTCAACATTTTTGCAGCAACCTCAGATTATTCTTAATTTGTTTTTAATTTTTATGCGATTTGAACAACACTGCTTTTATCATAATTTTCGGTTTCTATTAAAAAAGTGTAGCAACTTTAAAGGTCATTCTTAACTCAATCACATGTTGCACTTGCAGTGTGGAGAACGTGACCGTGAAGTATTAATTGTGGACAAATATAAATTTGATCCTAATCACGAGTTTCGCTTTTTGAGCACGAGGAGACAGCCATCTTGAAACTAAATTTGCCGTGCTCTTCCCTGTAGTAATTATTGCTTTAATGTGCTTTCATTGCTTTACAACTCCAGAGCGTGCAGCTTAAACACAGATAAATCAAAGCGACTAATATAGCCAAACTAAAACTTTTACATATTCTTAGAAAATATCATCCCACTATGAATGAGTGGGCGCATTGCCGCCCCTTTGATCAAACTGATATGATTGACTAAACATTTTGTTTTTTTAAGTTCGTGTCTGAATCTTAAATATGTCGTACGTGATAAATTAAAAAAATTATTATCTTATCATAAGTTTACCGACTTTTTTAAAAATGTTCATGAAAAAACAACACTATATATCCCTTGCCAAATAACCTTACTTGTATTAGTCAGAAACCAGTATCACGGAAATTCTGAATGATAACGTGACATAAAACAATTCACTCTAGCCTATCGTGACTCCTCATGATATAAGTATAGTTAGTTTACTGATTGCATTCATACTTTAGTCAACTTTAAAATATATCTAGATTGAAATTAATAAAGAATATATATTTATGTAAAGATCGGGGTTTCACAGTTATATTATGTTAACTATTCAAAAGTTGGACAAAAGTCAAACGGAGAAAATGCATGCATCTTCATTGTATTCGAAATTTTACTTCAGTGCGAATGGGATAATAAAGCATCCAACATAGCAGAACATAACATGTAAAACCGAACTCGTTGGACTCGAGTTCCCTCTGAAGATTCGACTTATACTTATAGAAAAAACAATACTTATAGTTATAATACTACAACTATTTTCTTAGTTTTCCTGTCTTGAGAGGTAACTCTTTTGCAAAATAAATGTTTTTGATAAACTAATGTCTACGTGAACGATAAAAAAACATACCAAACATGTTACCATTCAAATCTACGATGAAGTGACTACTTTTCTTATAACTGATAACAATATTAGTTTTAATCATGAAAAAATGAAAAAGCATTATGTCAAGGCATAGAAGGCATACAAAAGAGGCCATCCCAGCCATGAACACAGAAAATAAATTACCAAAATTATTAAGTGACGATGAAATAGTTTTTGAAACAGTAATGCATGCATGGCAAACAGAAGACAAAACAGAAGACTCTGCATCTACTACAACAATGAAACTGAAGCGGAAGAAACAATTTAGTAATAAATATGTAAATTTACACCGTATAAAAGAAAGAACTAGATTTTACTGAAAACTAAAATCAAATCACTTTTATTCGGTGTATAATTTACATATTTAGTGTACATATTTATTACTAAATTGTTTTTTTAGAAATACCGACGCAGCTCAAACTAGTTTATTATTTGCTAGTTAGTTTTCTCTGAAACAGAATAACACTTGTCATATATAGATACAGCTAGCATATTTTTATTTGTAACCTTATATATCTAGCTGTAACTGCAGGGGCGGATACAGAGGGATGACTAGGTGAACTTTCACCCCCCTTTTCTTCAATTTTCTGGTACATCCTTTGTACTTGCCACCTTTCTTCTCCAAGAGTCTCTGGTAAATTCTTTGTATTATTCACGCCCCTTCTAGAATTTCTGGATCCACCACTGAACTGTGTAAGCAACAGGTAAAAATGTCCCAATTTACGGACATGCCGTATACGAGTATAAGAAAAAATTTTAACTGCTTAATGGCAGCTAAGTCCCCTGTAATACTGCCAATGCTATTCTAGTAATTAAATATGTAAGTTATACACCGTATAAAAGAAAGAATACCTACTGACGTTTCGGACGTTAGTCCTTCGTGGAAGTAAATTAAAGAATAGAAAGCAAAAACACTGGGTTTATATAGGCAGAGTGAAGAAAAACTACTCAACAGAAACACGGCAGCCATTGGGAACAACGATTCAACTAAACCAACTTCCCGGCACCAGTTAATTTGTTTAACTTCTCTAGGCGGATTTCATTCTTTTTGGCTTATCTTTGGTCACAGGGGTCCACCGCCCCTCCGTCCCAATTGCGCTTGCTAGGCATGCTAGTTAGCGGCGACAACGATTGCCACAAAACCAAAATTAAAGAGATGTAGCTCATTCACCGATTGGCTACACTTAATCCCAATGCGATGAATGAATACTCCACTTTTTTCTAATTTATTAATTTTTATGTTTTTCTCATCGTTTGTTTTTTTAATTTCCATGGCTACCGTGTTTCTATTGGCTAGTTTTTCTTCTCTCTGCTTATATAAACCCACCGTTTTTACTTTTTTCTTTCTTTTACTCTGATGAAGGACTAACATCCGAAACATCAGTAAGTATTCTTTCTTTTATATACGAGGAATAACTTACATATTTATTACTAAATTGTTTCTTTAGAAACACGACGTAGCTCAAACTAGTTTATCGCTAGTTGGTTTTTTCAATACTATTCTAGTTTACGAGAACATTTTTCAGCAAAATAACTGAAGAGATCAAAATAATTACCTTCAATACAAAAACACTGATAGTATTAATAACTATCCTGCAACTACATTATTTATCAAAATCTGAACTAAGGAAAACCATCTAGTTCACAATCAAACGAAATGGCAATTGTACTACTGTAAAGTTATGAACCATTTATGAAAATCATTCCTAAATGGACTTTCTTTAATTGTTGTTGCTGTTTGAAAAGCTTTAGAAAAATTAGCTGTAACTTAGGGCACTATGGCCACTACCAACGTTGCCATAGAGATCTATATCGTGGCTTCAAGTTACCTACTAGCTCGTTTATTCTATCTACACTTGATGTCAATCCCAGAAGTAGCTACATTAAAATAGAAGACTTGGTATCGAAGAAAACAGCGGTTGGAAAAATATCCCGCGAGCATTCTGAAATTTTTTCTGGAAAAGTAGTATAATATTTGATCAAAGATGTAGCGATGGTTTTTGAGCCAATTTTTGTTACCACAATCTTTAAGATCTTTATTTTAATTTGAATCAATCAACGAACAAACAAATTTCCTGTAGTGGAGCCTTTAAGATTCCTCGAGAGAAAAATCGAATTTCGCTGGCCTTGTACCACCTACACATACTTCGTAATTCAATCCACGGCACACGATGAAATAATTAGGGCTTGTTTAGATGCGGAAAAAAATTGAAATCGCCTGAAAGATAAGAAAGTCAATGAGCTCCACTGTTCTTACACGTCTCTTATTTAAAAGTTTAAGGAGTGAATGTTTTTCGTTAGCCTGCAGGCGTATAATTTCATATTTATCATATATCCTCATTTTTTCATGCTCTACTTTTGATTCCTTTTTTTATCTTAATTGAATGTCATAATGCAACGGCCTCCGACAATGCGCGGACACGCAATACACCAAAATCACGCTATTGTTCGTGATAGTAAATAAACAAACCGATATTTCATACATAATAATAAAGGTAGAAAGGACTCACAGAAAAAAACTCAAAACGTATAGAAAGTTTAAAAGAAAATACAAACGAGAAGAATACCTAAGTCCGAAGTGAAGTAAAAAACATAAAACACAGAATAAGCATGACAAAATTCAGGATAAGTGATCACTGCTTAGAGATTGAAAAAAGAAAGATGTACACGACCTTATAGGAAACCCGAAGATAGAGTATGTAAATTATGCGATAATGCAGTAGAGGATGAAGCACACTTCCTATTCATTTGTTCACATTATTCCAGTGAAAGAGAGGAGCTCTTTTAGACGATTAATAATAAAACCAGTCACCATATTTAATACTCTGGAAAACAGCACTAAGAACATTATGAATGCATCAAAAGAACCTGAGCAACTGATGATCACTTATCATGAAATTAAATTTATAAAAGTACCAGAAATATGTAAGATATAAATATGTAATAGTAATGTGTGTAAACTTGTAAAAAAAATTCTTTTTTCAGCTATATATACTCCGAAAGCAATTGTAAAGCTAAGGAAGGTAATAAAATAAAAACAATGAAACAAACATATGCAAATACAAAGGCGGAAAATTTCACACGCTAGCTTTATCAAGGGCCGGTTAGATAGCTTAAGCAAAAGGCCGTACTAAAAAAAATCCGAAAATAATTATAAATTCAATTAAGTCCGTTAAAAACATCATATTTAAAGGAACTAAACAAACCAAATTGACCAAAACGAACTAACATGGCGTTTCATATTTCGATCGACGCCCACTATCGTAAAAAGTTAGGTAAGCTGTCGTAAAACTTATTAATGCAAGCTGATTTGCTAGAAATTTCTAAAGCTGGCACGCAATGTTATAAACTAATTCCGATTCTGAGCCTGTGATTCCACATTATATTGTCGGCTAGCTGGGAGAAACTATATTCCATATTGTAAGAAATGTATTTTTCTCTCAACACCAGCAATATAATGTGGAATCATGATCACCGGCTCAGAATCAGAATTAGTTTTGTATCGCGGTTTTTTCAACTTTTTTAACGCGCGTTCTGAGCCGGTGATTCTACATTATATCTTGTCTCTTTCCCTGAGCAAAATATTAACTGTGTGGTGATACTGCAGACGTGTTTACACGAGCGAGTTTCAACTTCAGTTTTGTCGCGTGTATTGCTGGATGCAACAAAATTCATCGGTGGACACAAGTTGCAACAACTCAATTGCATGTGCGCAATGTTGCATGAAATGTTGCATCGTTTGTCGGCGTCTTTATCCTCTTATGAAATCCAAGACTCCTTTGAGTTTGGTTTACACAAGGGAGTCAGGTTATTAGCATAGTGATCATCAGTCGTGCCTTCCTCCTTTACCTACAATCCGTGATTGATTCCTGGGCTTGGTATGTGTGCTGAGATTGGTAGATCTCAATCACACTCCGAGGGTTTTTCACCGGGTACTCGGTTTTTCCTCCCTCAGCAACATTGCCTTTAATGCCAAGATCTGAGCCTTCGAGTGATGGGCAACCACCTCCTTTGCAATTGAATTTAATTAAATAATAATAACAATTAGTAATAGTAGTAGTAGTAGTAGTAGTAGTAGTAGTAGTAGTAGTAGTAGTAGTAGTAGTAGTAGTAGTAGTAGTA
>JAOBRB020288514.1:0-11211 GCA_027575285.2 Zoanthus pulchellus | reverse complement strand
GTTTCCGTCAATTGGGAGAAAAGGTTTGAATGAAAGTTTTTGGGATTTTCATAATTTTGGGGTGGAATGTGGTATTCAAATGGCCACAGTTTTGTTAAGTGAAAGGGAAATTTGTAGGTGATGTAGCAAGAAATTGGTTGTGGAAGGTGAAAGGCACGTGGTTGTAGTATATCATAAACGCTTTGGAAGTTACCTTGGTTTACGTATTACTAAGTGTTGCAGACGATGCAAGATCCACGAACATTATGGATACTGGACGGAAGACGGAAAGAGAATGTTTGATTCTAATTATTTGGAAAACAAATTTATTTTAACCATAATAAAAATAATAATAAGTAATAAAATTCTTTATTTTGTCACTATAATCCAAATAAAGATAGACAAAAACCCTCATTTATGGTAATTAACGAAAACATAGTATTTAGTGTTAAAATCACTTCTGTAATAGTTATTATCAACTATCATAATTAAACTTTAAAACAGTGTTTCTGCGTGTTATCAAATATAACATGTTTGTTGTCATGGATATGTTATTACAAGGTATGTTTGGGTTGAAATTAGGAGGCTTAGGTAGTTCTTAAGAACTTTATGTTTCCTTTGTATTCATTTTTCGTGGCTTTTTCGTCGAGGAAGGCCCTGCTTCTTGTGCGTCTTTTCTTGCTAAAAAGTCGTCTTGATGCTTGTTACTGTAAGTAGGAAATTGCATGATAGATGTTATTGTACTGTAATTTTGTACTATTGTGGAAACCAGGATTTAACTTTTGTGCATAGTTTTTTCTCTGTATTGTATGGATATGGTAATAATGATATCATACAAATTTTTGGTAAATAGAAAAACACGTAAATATAGAAATGGGGACTATTGGAAACATTAAATTCTTAAAAATAATCTATATGTGCCTGCGTATCTCAAAAGTTTGATACCTATAAGAAAAAGTGAATTGAAACAAACCATGTAAAAAAGGCTGTATAAAAATAGTGCCATTGAAATTAGCATTATTGCTACTGAAACACAAAACAAATGGGAAAACTGATTTAAGGGAATAGCGGTTAACTAAATTTGTGGAAGAAATGCTTTTAGAAGCTTTCAAGGCGATGAAAAGTACATGTTAAATATGAATTTCATGTAATTGGCTTGCATATCAAAAACTAAACAAAATACTCTTAACAATCAATGGAATTATTTAAACATTATATCAATTACAATGGAAGTTGTTTATTTTAGAAAGTGCCGAAAAAAGAATTTATACACCCCTATTTTGGTTTTGTAAAGATGTTTTTGTTACAACAGGGGAAATCAATTAATGGGAAAACATATAGTATTTATAAATGTTAGTATAAATCACTTCTGCTCCACTAAAAGAGCATATCAAAAACAAACCCTACTTTAATGTGAAGTAGAGAATTTAAAATATAATAATTAGAACAAAAGAATTAAATATCTTATCATTATCAATCCAGTTTTGATTTTCTTTTATCTTCATAAATGAAGGTTGCCTGATTTACCCCACTCTACCGGCAATCTCTCCTACTCACTCACCATCTCGCTCTGTTCACTGCATCATCCTTCTTCAAACCAAGACTTCTACTTTCCTTCTTCATCTGCTGTCTCTATGTCTTCGTCGGTCGTTCTCGTTTCCTCTTTCCCTTCACTTAAACTCCAATGCCTTCTTCAAAAGATGCCCATCATCCCTCCTTAACACATGCCCGTACCATCTCACTCCATTGACCTTTCCCATCTAAACCACTGTTTTTTCAATCCTAACCACATCTCCATTAGGTCTTCTGTTGTCCTTTTGTTCATCACTTTCACACTACACATTGCTTTCAACATTGCTCTTTCAGTTCTTTTCAAAATTGCCATGTCATTTTCTTTCAAAGACCATGTTTCACTTCCATATAACATCGCTACACTCACACAACTCTATTAAATCATTTCTTTTATCTGGAGAGCGAACTTTTTAGACTTCAGCAAATCTCTACATTCCTTGAACTCCATCTAACCAATTCTCGCTTTTCCCGTTACAGCTGCCTCACAACAACCACTTGCGTTTACTCTATCTCCCAAATAGCAGAAACCTCTCACTGATTTCACCTGTTCACACAACTCATCCTCAGGTTTCACAAATCCATTAACCTGTTTGTTGCATCTTCCACACACAATTTCTCCCCAACGTCACAGTCACTCTATTTACTTTTGCACATTTACTATGTATCCATTTCCCACATTTCACACCTAACACTGAATTTGCCATAGTCTCTTCCCACAAATGCCACATGGATCTATTTTACTTACACACTTTTCACCTTCTGCACCACTCACTGACAGTTTTGTCTTCCCAAGGTTCACCTTCAGCTCCTTGCTTTCGAATGTCTTATTCCATTTCCAAAACTTTTCTCTCATCCAACCACTTGTCACACTCTCAGTAACCACATCAATTACAATCGCAAAACATATTGGTGACAAATCTCACTGGGTTGGAAGGTGATAAAAATACTATTTTGACTGCCTGAAAATTTTCATATTTTTCCACGCTTTTTTACGAATGTTGAATAATTGGAAGCATTCGCATTGCCTTTGATATGCAATATTGGAACTTTAGTGTGAAAGATTCCATATCGCACTACAAATACATGTTGTAAAACTTCAACGGAAGTTAAACTGTTGTATAGTTACGAATGGTTAATTACTATTTCTTTATGTCGTTATTTCGTAGATATTTTTGTAGTGATCTTCCAATGTATCTTGGTTTGTCAAAAATTTCAAGTAAGAAAAAAGTTGTCTCAGCACAACACACTAAATATCTTTTACTGCCTTTTAATAAGTATAGGAGGCGATGTAATAAATATTGTAATAATGTTTTTCTTACAAAATGTTCATCTTTAGACTGTAAGTGGCAGGGTAGTTACCTCGCAAATGGTTATTAAGTAAAGGTAGCCTGTTATTCACTCTAAACGCACTTTAAAAATTATCCCTGTTTATCATCAAGGCGCACTGTTTTTTGCCTGCTCATTTTTTTGTTTTTACCTCTTTATTAAAAGAAAAGCAACAAAAATTCAAAATGTTTTCCGAGTGATAAACAATTCGGACGCCAACTTATTAGGAGAGTTGACTCAAAGAGTATATTAACAAATATACCAAATTTACTGATTGTATAGCAATATGGAACATATCATAACTAGTCTAGGTGTTAGCTAATATGGCTCGATAGTATTAAATAAGTATTAAAGATAAGAAAACCGCACTTTTCCACTGAATTTGTTCAAAATTTGATGATAAACCTGGGTAGTTTTTGAAGTGGCCTAATTAAAGATGAAATTGGTTGACTATTCCAGTGCAAAAGTTGGTTAAAATGTATTACCTGTCGAAATAACAGCAGCTATCCATAAAACTAGAAGTATCTGAAAGATAGGTGAATGCTCGGAGCAAAAGAGACGCGCTATCGTACATTGGAGGAAGGAATTGCAAAGTTTTATTCATACGATACAGTTTTTGTTACGAAAGGCTTTATGACGCCTCTCGTCACTATGTCATCGCTTTGAATGAATGAGTTGTAACCATTCCAGTTGAAGCAGGCGTTTCTAGCAGTTATTCAAACACGTGATGGTCGTCAAGGAGATCTCGCTGGTTTTGAGAACGAAGGCTCGTTAATCAGTCCCACTTCCCTTTGGTCAAACCAATATGGCGAACTTTGTGTCGGAGAGTTAATAAATAAGTTTAATGGATACTTTTCAGTGCCAAATGAATATGTAAAGTTCCTGTTTACTATTGGCAGCTGGTACATTTGCTATTGGCTTTAAACCTGGAGATAATGTAAAATTTTTACAGCAATATAGTGAGTAACAGGCTAAATTTGTCAATTCGATTGCTTTTAGTTTTAATATATTAGAGAATGTCTGATTTTTCTACTCTTGGGGATCTTGATAGTTTTACAAATGCATGTCTATTGTTATTACTTTTGTTTCAATCAGGCATAGTTTTCTCATATGCATTTGTCATAGTGGTATTCTTAGGTTTTGAAGTGAATTCGTCGTCAAGATTACTTTTACAATGATATATATTGCTGAAAGTGTGCTTTGTATTCCCTGTTTTATGCGAGAACGAATAAAGCGAAATGTACACAGATATCCCGAAGAACGTTTTGCTCACGATCTGGTTTCCAGAATATTTTCCATTATAGATGTTCCTTTGAGTCGCATTGGTGCGATAATTTGTTTCGCGAAGGAAATTACCAGTGTTCCAAAGCACATTTTAAGTCACATTGCCGTGATATCCGGTTTCCCCGAAGGAAATTTTATAGTTTCTAATCGACCACATTTTAGAAGTATATGTGTGTACAAGATGGAGTGAACGTACAGAAAAATATTTTTATTGAGATTTAATGAATATATTTTTATTACAATGTTAATGTTTATATTATATTTCATTGAGATTTATTGAATATATTTTTATTAAGATGTTACTGTTCATATTATAACGTTTTATGTTGAAATAAAAATAAAATGTTTATATTTTGCAAAATTGGACCTTTTGTTTTAGCAATGCCTAGCCACACAACCATGCCATCTAATTTTCACATGTTCATTGCCATCAGAATAATTAAACTTGGTTCTCACATTCACTTAAGCATAAGCATGTGCGTGCTTTTCTGTTGTTATTCACAATATTTTTTATGGTTTTGTCAAAGTGTGAATCATCCTGTACTAATTTATCTTCATGCTTGTTTAAGACTAGATGACACCTAAAGTCGCTATTCATAAAAAAATTTGCATTTTATTCTCTCAACTTAAATTACCTTTTTTTTATTAAGAACCAGTAAAATTTTGCTTAGGCTCAATGTTTTTATTTTTTTCAATAATTTTAGGTTCAAAATGTTGTTATTTTGTTCTTAACTGCAATATATTTTTATTATTGTTGAAAACCAATTTCAAAGGCTTTTCAGTGTTGATGTATACCCAACTTTTAGTTTAAGAAAATGTGTACATACAAGGCACATCATTTTAATGGTATTACATGTGAGGTCGTGTTAGGGGTTTCAGGAATACGGGATATTTGAGGAAAAAATTATAGGGATATGGCATATTTGATAAAAAAAATTATAGGGATACGGGATATTTTGTATTTTACAGCAGATGACAGTACTTTTAATTGCTATAGTTGGAGTATACTTGTATTAATAAGTAACAAGATTAATGTGAGATGCTCTGTGTGATGAATGCTTGCCATGCTCAGTTTGTTATTTTTTCCTTTTTTAAACTTTTTTAAAATTTTCTTTTCAGGCTCAAATTGTTTCTAATTTGTTGTTATTTTTTGTGTGATTTGAGCCTCACTGTTGTTTTTAAGTGTGTTTATAATAACAAAAAACTTTGGTTACCTTTTCAATGGCTTATGAGAAACTTTTTCGTGTAGGATGTTTTTTATGGGAAGAGGATTGAGGCTGTACATTAACTAAGTTTTATAGTTTACATAGTAAGGTCAAATTATGTTATTCAACATGGTTGATTTTTGCATTTTGAGCTTGCTATGCAGACAAGAGTCTGACTATTAAAAAACTGTTACATAAACAAATTGATATTGTAAATTAAGTAGTATTACACACAATTTATAAAAATTACATTCGATAACCGATTATGTGGAAATGATTCACTAGCTTAGATTACACTGCTGATAGTGGAGAAAGTTGCTGTCTTAAAATGTCTTAATTGATAAAATTATTAAAAACTTATAAACTGTAACATATAAACTGTAACGTGTATAAATTCCAACGCATATTGAAATGTAATAAAATATCCCTTTGTTGACTATATTAGTGTTGCATTCATTGGTGGTTTGTTCATTTGTTAATTGAAATAATCTTTGAGTCAGAAGTGAGAAGTGCCTCTTCTATGCAGGTTTCAGTTGATGTTGAATTCAACTGCACATTATTTAGTTCTAATATAGCCCTCAATTCTGCATCAAATGTGGTTACATAGAACTTCTTGCTATCTTCTTTATTTTGAACATAAAGCCTACAGTACCACTTCTGGTTGGATTGAGTTATTCTCTGGCGTAGGTCGCAGTGCTGGCAGTGTAGTAAGTTGCCACGTTGGGTAGCTTTTTTGGAACAAGAAGAGCAGCTGTTGTATTTGCTCAACGACTTTATTCCCAAGATGGTGAAGTCAGCTGTTTTTGAAGACATTGCTAGAGGGGATACCTTGATTTTGGCCAGCATCGAGAAGGGTGTGGCAGGTTGCATTTCAAAGCCATTGGGTGGGTTAGCTAGAAACATTTCGTTTGTTTGAGTGTCCTTTTTCAGTTGCATGTTTGTAAACTGATATGTGTTGCCTTGATATAAATCGTCAAAGTTGCCGTAGAAATACGCAGTAATGGAATCTGTGTCATCAACCAATGTTGCCAACCGCTTCATCTTGGCTCCTGTAGAAAAAATTTCTTGCGTGGTGCCCCTAGGTAATGTATGCAGGCTTTGAAGGAAACAAACTGGTAAATATGTAGTGTCTTGAGTTTCTGAATGGTTGACATTTGGGACGTTTCAAATGCTTGAAAAGATGGGTCTTCATTTGTGATCTGTACTTGTGTGCCATTATTGATAACAATATTGTCATATTGTGTATTGAAGTAATATTTGTTAATCTTTATTGGGCTGTTGTTCGTGGCCGCTTTCCTTAAGACATGTGCTTTTGTTGGCGAAAAGTCTATATCTTTTACGGATTTGGTTGGTGATGTTTGAATTTGGCAGGTTGAAAATTTTGGGCCTGCTGATAATTCATGTATATGACCAAGTAATGGCTCACCTGAAAACAAAAATAGGAGAAAACATTTTAATTTATGCCATCAACTGAGTTGTACTGGAATTATTCTGGAGGTGTACTGGGATGTTTTGGATATCAACAAATGAGTACATTGTGTAACTTGATTGAGAATAGCAAGAACAAAGTATTCAGATATTAATTGCAGGTTTGGAAATTAACAGGTGCTTGGTCGCCTTGGGCTATTTAAATTCATCTTTGGTGACTTAAATTCGTCTTGGGCGACTATGTTTTGAAACAAGACAACCTGTGGGCAACCTTCAATTTCTAGTACAAATCATTGTCAAATGTATACATTTACTTGAGAAAAATCAATAACAATATTTAGATATGTCAGATTTAGCAGTATATATAAAGCTATACAGATAGAAAGTAAAAACCAAGGAAGCCAAGTTTGTCGACATCAATTTATTTGAAGGATACGAACGAAATTGGAGAAGCCAGATTAGCCTGGAATTCCAAATTCAGAAGGATTTACATATCTTCAACTTTGGGAATATGTTTTCTTTCACACACTATACCAGTATCACAAAATGGCAAGATGTGACAAATGGAAAGGATTTTTTTTGGCATTAAGATTTACTAAGACAAGATTCAAGAAAAGCAATACCACTGTCTCTAATAGGTCTAAATGCAGCCTAATATGTCTTATATGATCATTGTCTTAAATATCATATTTCTTTAGGCTTTGCCAGTTGTAGCAGTTATTGCACACTTGTTGTTTAAAAGTGAACGAATTGCATTAATGAGATAACTTTTTCCAGTTCCAGCTACTCCATTTATAATAAGACACAGAGAATCTTTGTTGGTTGAGAGATCCTCTGAATGTGACTTTACAATATTATATGCTATGTGTTGCATTTCACTAAAGGTATCAGTGTCAATAATTTCATAGTCTGGCTGGGCATTTGAGATGTTCTGTTCTTTTTTCATTTTTACCCAGCTTGGCATTTAACCAATTTGTTGTTCAGAATAGTGGCTCCTATCCTGGTGCCAGTCATATTCTAACTGTGAACCATGATGGGAATCGTAAAAAGGTGTGTGAAGGCACACAATACCATCCATTCTTCTTGGACATTAGTGTTGTTTTCCAAATCACAAGTTTCATCTATATCTTGCTGGCTTTTGATAACTTCTTGACGTTTGTCAAACCAATCTGGGACATTTTTATGTGCATATTCTGTCTCAAGGAATGCATGCCATTTCTGTATGAAATTCTTATTTGATGGCTCTAAATTATCCCATGCATTATCTTGTGATAATTTCCAAGGCTTGTATTTCAACGATTGATATTTACAATAAAGTGGGAAATTTGGACCTTTTGGATTTGAGGAGTATGTAGGGAATACCCTTGGTATAACATTGTCAGGCTGTTTAACAAGCTTCTTATTTACAACGTTGTACTTAGTTGCAAATTCAACAAAATTGAGGCAACTTATTTCGAGTGATTTGTCATAATCTGATCGATTAGCATAAACATCGAGAAGTGAATTATTTGAGCAAACCTGATCTGTATGATCTGTATGAACTTAGAGGTATGACTTTAAATGATGAACTATGAAATTTTAAGGAAAGCAGGTGGTGCATAACCTCTTGTGCAGCATAATCTCTTTCTTCAAGTGTTTTCATTATCACCTTTTTGATAGCTCTATGAGGATTGCTATTGCTAGCTGAGCTATTAACAATGGCATTAAAGGCTGTTTTCAGCAGTAGTGAACGTGGTTCGCCTTTGTCTGCATATTTGGTTAGGTATTCCACACATGCATAGTGATCAATAACTACTTGAATATCACAGTTTGCACGCCAGGTTTGTAACTGAAGTTGCTGATTACTGTTTAATCGAGAATCATTTCTTGCATTTGTCCCAGAAATATTTGCAACATATCTTGAAACTTTTGACATAAAAGCTGCTATGTCATTATTTGCAGCCAATTCTTGTAACTCATCAACTGTCAAATGAGCCTCTCCTGGGTATTGTTTTAAAAATATTCCACTCTGCTGCAAGGTTCTCTTTCTCAGAATCATATCAATAGCCCAGTAAGAAAATCTTGGATGACAAGCAAATCTGTAATGCCATTTATTATCGTTTTTTGTAGCAAACTTTAGTAAATGTTTGACTTTTTCATGAAGTGAAACTTCTGTCACGACTGATGGATTAGTAGGATCCCCTTTTCCATCTGGAAATAATGTTGGAAATGCCATAGTTCCAAGGAATGGTGTATTGAACTCATTTATAGGTTCTTCATCACGAGAAGGCCAATTCATTGACTTATCTGCAGAGATTTCATTCTTAATTGCATCTATTTCTTGTTGCTGCTGTTGACCAACAGGTAAAAAAGTACTCATTTCTGTTGAATTATCATATACAATATTATC
Organism: Zoanthus pulchellus; assembly: GCA_027575285.2. NCBI lineage: Eukaryota > Metazoa > Cnidaria > Anthozoa > Zoantharia > Zoanthidae > Zoanthus > Zoanthus pulchellus. The sequence continues at coordinate 2,028 of JAOBRB020288514.1, read as the reverse complement.
TAAGTTTTCTTCAGTGGCACCCTCATGTGGTTCATTTTTTTCATCTAACAAAATATCCTTGTCAGAGGTGACTGTCAAAAGACCTGGGGGAATATCATTGTCTGGTAAACAGTTCAAGGCATTATTATCAATAATCACATCCGAATAATGTGGATTATTTTGTATAAGCCAAAGCAAAGCATTGTACACATTCTGTTTTCTAACTTTAACATCTTTAAAAGTGTTGTCTTTGCCTTCGACTTTTACAATTATGACAGGAATATCCTTAGGATATCTAGGCAATGTAGTTGCAACTTCTTGTACACTCTGGGGTAAGTTTATACAATGGCCAGAATAACCTCTTTGACCGCCTGGTTTTAAATAAATTCGCATAATTGGCAGTGTGCGAGCAATCAACATTTCCTCAGTTTGAGTTAAGCCTTGTAATTGTTGTGGAACCTGGCTAGGAATCATGAAATTGTCAGCAGAAAAAGCTCTAGGGCTATGTTTATCTCTTTGACAACGTGAGCAATTATAGGATTTAGTTGACTTTATCGTTCCTTTTAAGGGCCATACTTCTTTGCAAATCACACATTGATTCATTGAGTATTTTAGAGATTGGTGAAACTGTTGCATGTTTGATTTTGCTCAAGGCTACTCATGCAACAGACCATTAATAGGAACATTAAATGTTTTTAAATAATTTTGTTGCTCATCACATTGAGAGCGACTTATTGGTGCATTTCCAATATTTGCATTGTTTACTGCTATACCAGAGACCTGTCTAGGGTTACCACCTTGTCGTGGTGGCGGGTCTTGTGTGCCTCAATGACCCTAAGAGCTACGCTGGCGGGAGATTCGTCTGGCCACCCTAGCCAGACAGGTCAAAGGAGAGAGGCCAGAGTAAGAGTAACCCCGGGCAGATGGAGCTCGTTAGCCTTGGTCGGAAATCCGTCTAGGAGAAGGACAACTCTGATTTTAAACCCGGGTAGATGGAACTCGTAAGCGGTACAGCCGAGCAATCGTCTAAGGAAAGGAAATCCTGACAGAAAAACCACCTTCTTCAGGTTAAGGAGTTGGGCGTAGGGCTAATCACCCGACCCTGTGAAAACCAGAGGATTACAGAAACCGTAAACAGTGCAAATTCTATTCATGATGGAAGCACCACATCCTCCTCTCAAACAAATTTGAGGGCTATGTCACAGGTGGGCCAAAGCCAGGAGGAAGCTCAAGTGCCGAACAGGACGTTGATGCATCCAAAACAGGAAATGAGGATAGGAAATTGGAATGTGAGAGCACTCTATCAAGGAGGAAACATAGCAATTGCTGCTAAAGAGATGAAAAGGAATAACATTGACATTATAGGAATAAGTGAAACACACTGGACTGGGCAAGGTCAAATGAGGCTAACATCAGGAGAGACTATGCTATACTCAGGTAGAGAAGATGATATACATAGAGAAGGTGTGGGAATACTCTTATCTAAGCAAGCAGAAAGAGCTCTTATTGATTGGACCCCAGTATCAGAAAGATTTATAAGAGCCCGATTCCATTCAAAACACATCAAGATGACCTTAATTCACGTTTACGCGCTAACTGAAGCTGCAGGTGATGAAGAAAAAGATCAATTCTATACTCAGTTTGATAGCATTATCCAAGAAGTCCACAAACACGATCTACTTATCGTAACAGGAGACATGAATGCGAAGGTGGGAAGAGACAATGAGCTTTATGAAAGACAGATGGGAATGCATGGGATTGGAACAAGAAACAACAATGGGGAAAGATTATGCGCACTATGTCAGGACAACAACTTAGTAATTACAGGAACTATATTCCCGCATAAAGACATCCATAAGGTAACATGGAATTCACCAGATGGAAGGACAGGCAATCAGATTGATCACACTCTCATAAACAGTAGATTCAGAATTTCTGTGAGAGATACACGAGTACTTCGATCAGCCGATATTGGGAGTGATCATTACCTTCTGTGTACAACCATTAAACTAAAATTAAAGAAAACTCCAAAGCACTCACAGCAACCAA
>JAOBRB020288294.1:0-11214 GCA_027575285.2 Zoanthus pulchellus | reverse complement strand
ATTTTGAAACTAATTTGCTTTCTTATGAAGCAAAACAATCAAAATACGCGTCACAAAATAAACGGATGGCGTTACAAGAAATTTCTCATGTAGCAGTATAAACAAATAATAGCAGGATTTGTACGTGATATTTTGCATAAATACCACTCGTGATATTTCAAAATTGTCTCAAATTTCACTCGCCTAAAGGCTCGTAAAATTACGTATAACAATTTTGAAATATCACTGGTATTTATGCCAATTATCACTACAAATCATGCTATTACCTATACTAATAATTTGCATTGCATATATAAAGCCATATAAAGGGTATTACACGGTGGCTAGAATTTTACTTCGAGTGGTACGTGGGCTAGCTGACGGTTCGGTTTTAGCGCCTGCAGTACTTATATGTTACCAGCGGCTGTCTTCGTTTCTTACTCAGTTACTGTCTCCAGGCGAAATTTGCAAAGTTTATCATGTTGAATCAGTGACTTTATTTACTCGAGGAAATATTTATCAAGGTGATTTTCACTTCAGCAACATTCCTAGAGGAAAAAACGTGGTTTTACGAGTCTTTCAGCTTTCATATGAGCAAATTTGTGTGATATTTCGACGTGGACAACAGAAATTGTGGATCGTGTTTTAATCGAAGGAGATTTCATATTCCTGAAAGCAGAGATGACTTCTCTGAATTATCTGCCAAATCTACTCCTTTGGTCTACGATAAAACAGATTATTTCGCCTGACATGGCAAGTTAACGATAGTTTATTTTACTGCCATTTCAAGTTGAGTTCTTGTTAAAGAACATTTGATAAAGGGATTACTTTTAAAATAAATTGTATATATATTGGTTCTAATACTGATTTTATGTTTTGTGTGCACGTCCGTTATTTATTTATTTTTGTTTAATAATTTTTAACTCGACTTTTACTTAGACTACTCGAGATAAATGACTAAATGGTCCATGCAGTAGGTTTGGCTATGAATAAAGACACTTTGATACTTTTTATCCATACAAAAATATTTTGCTGCTCGAGCTCGAATACAATCTCGTTCCCAGGCATGTCAGCTGTTTTGGCCCTTGAAATTTAGTTATTCTTCTTCGAATGGCAAAAAGTTGTTATTTCAAAATGTCAGTTTGGAGGTATTTTTTTAAAGGCTCAGGCACTGCTTTAAGAAGGCAGTTAGTAAGTTTTCCTGTTATGACATTACGAATATTTTCATTGAACTTGATAGCGACTGAGGCACTGTATATAATCTACCTCAGCCTGTTTTCTTGCAGGAGAGGGAAATGCTTCAAAATCATGAAAATGTTTCAAGAAGCGATCAAGTACACCAGGAATTACAGTAAGTAAAATTTTGTTTTATTTGAATTGAATTATACTTTATTGTATTTTTAAAATCAAGTAAACTGACAATTTTCTGTACAACCTGTTATAATAATTCTCATACAATTTAATTATTTTGAATCTTTTATTTTACACGTTTAGGAAAATGTATTGAAATTAAATTACATGATAGCGCCACATATATTAGCACTAAATTCATTTTCAGAAATTTGTTTGCAAGTCGCTCCGTCAAAAAAATGCGCTTTTGCTTAAAACAGTCACAGAGTTTTTGTTTTATTTATTGTATTAGAGTTCTTGAGTTCAATATTTTATTTGGCGAAGGATTCAAAATATGTATGTTGTACAATGTAGTTGCAAATCATCTGTAGCAACATCGAATAAATAGTTGTTGTTATTGCTTTTATAACATAGAGGGCAAAATTACTCGATGCTGATTGGCTCAAAAGGCAGGGCTTTTTTCTTTAATTGAGGGCAAAATTACTAGGTGCTGATTGGTTGCTGTTTTGCGACAACGACACCAACCACGACGATTGGTAAATTAGAAGAAAGCGCGCGAAGAATTTTGCCCTCTATGTCATAAACATGTAATCCCATTCTTCCTCGTAAAATTAAGGATTAATTTCAGTTGTGTTTTCAATTTGCGACTCGGGCAATTTTGTAAAAAATTGAAAACACTTGTGAAATTAATCCTTAATTTTAGTCGGCCTCATGCGATTACCTATACAAACAAAAATGGATTATATGCAAGGGGGTTTGAAATGGGTTAGCAATACCTCCAAGGTCTGTAGACAGTAGCCTGCGAAGCAGCCGGCCCCAAGCTCTTTCAACTGTCGATATTGTTTGCAACGCAGGCTAGTAGACAGTACAGGTCACAGTGTCCAAATGCTTGTTGAAAACAATCTCAGTCAATGCGTAACTAATAGAATAAAATCTAATTTGCCAGTCCAAAGTTGTTTTTGCACAGAACTTTGAAATTTTTATGCTGTCATGAAAGTATGAAAGTTTTGATAGAATGTTATCAAGTCTGTTGGAGTGGGGTAGGGGCCCAAACAAAATAATTTGTTTGTGCCACCCCTGTAAAATGTTTGCATTTGGATTTTGGATTTTGATTGCAGTGTGGACACTATCATTATCAAAAAATTTTTTATATGACTTTATTTTCACTTCGTTTGAACTTTAATTGTCCTCAAAACTAGCTAATCACAGCTGTGTCGACTAATACAATAACAAAGAAATTTTTTATATAATATTTTCAAAGTGATTCTGTGACCAGTCACTGACTGTAATCATTGTAACAGGGAAAAAGGAAGCAATTTTTAATTTATTAAGTGTACATGAAAATTAAAATTATTCCCTTTACAGGGAAATTTTCTAATGTAAGCAGAGTTAAACACATCTATCAATTTTATAGTTTAAATTAATCACTACAAAGATAATTACATTAATCATTAATGATCAATTTCTGTGTTGCCTTAGTTTGCATGTAATGTTATGAATAAGGTTAATGGTATCAACCAAAAAGTTGTTTTAAAATATATGTTTTCTCAGTGCTCGACACTAAAGCTATTCCATTAGCCCAGAACTAGTAAAACTTCATGCTGGGCTAGTGAAAATGTGCTCCTATTAGCCCCTAGACTAGTTAATTTTCGGTGTGGAAAATTTTATATACTACAACTTTATAACTTAGGAAGTTTTTGTGGAACACTTTATCTGGTGCTTGTAACTGGACAAATAACAGGATTTCTGGGGAGAGACAAAACACCAGAAGGTTAATGGTTCCTAATTCTTTAGCCTTTTGTAGGTGTATTATTTCTGGCCTTGTTTTGGGCTAGTGGCTTTCCTTGTGGGATAGTGCTTACTAGCCCATTGCCTAGTATCCAAAAAAGTTAGTGTTGAGCACTCTTTCTATTCAATGTAATAGATTGCAAAAATTGCTTTTCTTATATTTTATAGTTTAGCCTCAATGTTTTTTTTTGTTTTTGATGAGAAAGTATGATTTAAAAAATTTACAAACATTTTTGAAAAAATTCTCTGTTCATGTTTAAAAATATAAAAATAATCAAGAATTATAAATATATGTATGTTGTTCAGTGGAATGGAATAAAGAATAGTTACACTAGCTACTACGAAAAATTGGTATACGTCCCTAGCGGGAATCGAACCCCCGTCTCCCTGTATTCTAGTCAGGAGTGCTAACCAATACACCATCAGGGACAACCATGCTGGCAACGTAGCAGTTTAATTAGTTAAGTTGGATAGCTTAAGGATTCCCGGGTTCAATTTTTCTTGAATGATTATTAATTCAATAATTAATGACAGAGGTAATTTTTAGGTTTTCACCTATGAATAATTATTCTTCACTCATTCCATTTTATTTATGTAAACATATTTAATTCACTCGCTGTTTTTATAAGAACTAGTACATTTTTCCAAGACTAATTGTTCTTGATATTTTGGTGATTTCAGCCTCAAATTGTTATGGTATGTTGAGCAATATTTCAAGCAGATTCAGAAAACATAGGTTTTAATATTCTATAAGTTAAAAGAGGGTCTAGATGGGGGGGGGGGTCTGCATAACAGTTAGCACTATAAAAAAAAAACTTTTAACAGTTAACAGCTAGATTTTTGGCCTTTTAATAGTTAACAGGTAATTTCTTTACATAACAATAAATATTTGAAGAGTTGAATGCTAAAAGCATGAAACATGTGTATTTAATGCAGTACCACCTTTTTCACTTCATAAAAGACAAATGAATGAACGTTTTTGTCACAAAAAGATTGCCTACAGACCTACAGAGCTCAAGAAAAGTCACTGTATCATCCTATCACATGACACGTTACTATACAAGAGTTTTATTTTTTAGACTTGATCTATGAATGTTTCATAGCAGAGCTTTATAGACTTTATAGATGTGAAATGCAGTGTTTACTGTGTAGCACTTAACACTTATTTTTCATCATTTTTAACATTTAACAGCACCATCACCCCATCTACTAGACCCTCTTAAAATAAAATTGTTTAAAAGCTGACAAAGGTGGGACTACTGTGAAATTTGTGGTTTTAGTGACAACTGAGATTGAGGGTCGCCTTTTGTAGTGCAGCTTCTTGTTAAAATTAAAGAATTGAATTTATCCGTTTTTTATCAGCTTAATAAGGTGGTCGTACATTTGTTTTACTGTTATCAATTTTTTTTTATTATTTTGTACTATATTGCAACTATATACATCACGAAACAAGACCAACACAATACACTTTTTTACAAGTTTTGTTAAGGGGTGTTTAAGGGTGCTTCCAAGTGAATTATAAAATAAAAAAAACGTAGCAAAACACTGTTTTTTTCTTAGACACTCTTTGACAATGTATAGAATATGCATCAAACCTCAAACTTCTGGGTTTTATTCAGATTGTTTGTGCGGATATAAAAATTATCGGAAAAATTGGAGTTTTCTGGTTTCCAAAAAAAATTGGTTTCATAACATCACTGGGGCTACAATTTCAAAAGAGTTTGATTTACTCTGAAAAACACCATAAAAACACAAATTTTACCTATGTACTTGTGATGCGATCTGAAACTGTTATAACACTTTTTTCTCCACTCATTATTCATTGCAAATAAATCTTCTGCACTGTACATGTATCTGTGCGATTTGGTTCAAAAACTGGGCGAACTCCTCACACGAAACAGAACATTCTCTTGGAACATTTCGTGGTATATAACTATTATACATTGCATCGTGAGAAATTTGATAAAATTCCGCGTGGAGAGCGCTTTTCCAAAATTAATTGCATGCTGCAAACAAAATATTCTAGCAGAATAACCATCCGATAGAAATTACAGAGAGCAGACACATTCGCTTAAACGCCCATGCATGAATGCCAAACTGTAAGGTAATCAAACTGATCGTGCCAAAGTTCTTGTCAGGATCACAGTTGCTTTTAACCTTTCTTTAAACTGACAAATTTTAAGCCTTCTTATCCCTTCATAAACTCAGGCACCAGAAAATGCCCAAACCAACCTTAAGGAAATTTGTTGAAGTATGGCGAGCACTGGGTCATGTGATCATCCTTTATGTGACATATGATTATGCCATTCCTAGACCCCTAGGTTTTCTTTTGTAAGGAATGATAATTTAAAGTTAACCTGCTTTCACCATTCCAAATTTAAAATCTCTATTTCTTAGGTTTTCGAGTGCGGATGAAGACCTTATAGAAGTAAACATTAAACCAAAAGTGAAGCTTGTTGATCGTTTATTGCAAGCTGTCGTTAGTTCTTACAGAGCTTTTCAAGAGCATTGTGATTTGCCGATTTTAACAATTTGTTTATTGAGCCTTTGGCGTCTCAAGAGAATGCAATTTATGCTCAAAGGTTTACTTTTCTGGAAGCAATCAAATGACAAAAAGCTTCTTACTAAAACTCAAAAATAATATTGTCGTACGTCTAGTTGTAGAGAAACCAGCAGCCGTTTTCACATAACATAAAACTACCGACTGAGATTTCAAAAAGAGTTTACACCAAAACCTTTTGTTTTTACTGAAACAATCTATGTTTCTCTAATTCAAATTAAACAAGATGTACTGTGTATCAACTTGAATAGAGCGGCTCGGCTTTACCTTTTTGTTATGCTGCTATCCATAGCGCTCTCATTAACTTCCAAAACCTTGTCGAAGATTGACACAACATCTTTGCCAGTCTGTAACGTTGCAAAAATAATATCTTATGAATGTTTTATAGCTCATCGATGGTGTATGTATGATGAATAGATGAATAGATGAATAGATGAATTAATAGATGAATAGATGAATAGATGAATAGATGAGTAGATGAGTAGATGAGTAGATGAATAGATGAATAGATGAATAGATGAATAAATGAATTAATGAATAAATAAAACCCCCTGAAATTTCTTTCTTCTTCAATGGAAGTGGTTTCCTATTCTTCCTAGCCAGGAACATGCATACTATATAAATTAAGGGTCTGTAAATCAGATAATTAACTATAGATTAGTTAAGGCGGAGAATCAAATTTCGAAACAGAATAGTTTCAATTCAAAAGATTAATTCAGAGGAGGGGTCGAAGTACAGTCACAATTTCGCGATACATACCAAGTCCCGATCGCGTCGGGATCTCGGGATCGCGTCGGTATTGGGGACTCGGGATAAAACAATACACTCCCGATGTTTCAGGCCAAAGATTTTTAAAAACAAAACACTTATATTTTCCATCATTTGTTTTTTTCATGAAAGTTTAAGTATAGTACGAATCAAACGCGCTCTGTTGTCGTGGAATTCATTTGGATAAAATATCTAAATTGTATCATCTTTTAAAATAGAACTCTAACGTTTTTTAACGTCGCGACATCGATATAATATTATATATCATATATAATACTTTATTGGTATGGAATTCATGTATCTATATTCCTTTAAGGCTATTTTCACACTTGGTGCCCGGACACTAAAGCCTGAGATCCAGCACAAAAAAAAATGGTGCTGTGTTCATACTCAATTGGCACTTCAGTGCCCTAATACAAAGTCTTGACGCTGGACCCCAATTCTATAGCTAGCGTAAGAACTTAGAACAATTGTAAGTGAAAACGCTACTCGTTAGGATGCACCTGTAAAGAGTCGCTAAAATTAGAAGGTCAAAAGAATTACTTTAGACGAAACATTGGATACGTATCAGCTTCTTGGAAACATCTTTCTGCTCACAAAGGCGCAGAAAACAAAACTCGTGAACCATACAAAAACTGACAGAAAATTTAATCTGGAAATTTGATTTTTCTAACCTTTGCGTTCCCGTTTTCGTTGCACAAGGCCTCTACTATCACAAATGCGCGCTATATCCCACAAGCCTCCGTCAAGCTTTCTCTGTTGTGCCGTGTGTTATGTTTTTAAAATTATTTTCCACTTATTTTCATTACCATCACTGAACACTTGAGGCAAATACCATACTCGCCTAGCACAAATCCAACATTAGGTATTTTGGTTCAAAAATTTGGAACGAAATTGAAAACATTTAAGAACTTTAAACTCTCGTTGTTTTAAACAGGAACTCAAATAACGTTTTCTTGATAAATATTTTATACAAACATAATATAAAGTATAGATTAGTTTAGTTTTCCCGTTATTTTGTTTTCTTTTTTCTTTCCTTTTCGTTTTTTTTTTAAATTTGATCAATTTTCCTGATTAATAATGTTCTACTTATAATTGAAATGTTACGGGCACCTGACTAGATTGGTTCATTATTGTTGTTTTGGGTGTCCAACCGTAATGGTAATGTCGTAAATAAATGAAACTTAGTTTTACGTGTTTTGCTATTGTTGATAGGAATATCTAATAAATAATTTATTGTCGAGGTTTGTAAGAATTCTCTATGCTTACCTCTTTTAGTGAACCGGTCAAGTTAAGGATATTTTCCAACATGTTTGTTATCAGCTCCACATCTTTTAAATTAAGTTTTTTCGGATTATATTTTGACGTAAAGTTTTTCAATTCTCTTGTCATTTTCTTAGCGTTTTCTTTGGTTATTTTCGTCTAGAAAGAAACGAAAAATCGTTGTATAAGTTCATAATTTCGAGTGGAGAACCCTGAAATATGCCATACATCACTTTTATTTTCCGTGTACACACGAGTCTTTAGGCGAGTGTGTATACGAAGAAAATACAAGTGATCACCTTACTTTCTTTAATACACCTTTTTTATAAGAACGTCGAATATTTCGAGTGAGGCTGAACGCTCTTAAATATTTTCGGTATATCAGCCTCAAATGTTCTTAAATATGTTTAATTTAAGTGAAATATCTTTACTGATTTTAGAGAATATGAATAATATATGTACCGTATACACAAGATTCTTTTCTGTATGTACATTGATTTGTACATGTAGTCTGTAGTGTATCAAGTTTGGTAAATGAAAAACATGTGATGTAAAATTGCTGTCTGCAAGATAGACGAATAGATGAGTAGATGAAAGAAGCCTAAGCAATTTTTCAATAACACTGTATGAACTATTTCACCATAAATACATGTTCTTCACCTTTTCTCAACCTCAACATGTTCTTAACATGTTCTTAAATTTTTGGTGATTTTCAGCCTCATGTTCATATAAAAAAGGGTTTTATAAAAAGAGAGTAGGTACAAGATTTTAAATGTTATTACCATATTCTTTAACATTGCGTGTATTAGAAAATTGGGCGGACATGGTTGGCGCAGTTGGTAAGATCTCTGCTTTCCAACCACGAGGTTTCGAACTCGATCCCGGCAATCTGCCGAGATTTGAATCTTTGTGTGGCCTTCTTTTCCGTCTAAGCCAACTCAGCTTTCCATCCTCCCGCGGTAGGTAAGTGAGTACCAGCATCTGCTGGGAGCTAACCTGCGATGGATTAGTGTCCCGTCCAGGGGGAGTCAAAGACTCTCATTCGCTAACACTACAGAATCCGGAGATAAGCGCCGGCTCCATGGGCCACTAGGTTCGAAAGGGTTTAGCTTTAATTTTAGTATTAGCAAATTACAAAAACAGGTATAATATGAAAGCTATTTATTCAAGTAAGAAGTTATATATATCAATTAATTAACCAACAGACAGTTTATCAGAATAGATAAACCCATCAGCCACAAAACGTTATTTCTAAAACTTGTAAAAATTATTTTAACTTTTATGTAGTATAGCAGCTAGAAAGGAGAATTACTAATCACACCTAAAATAGCTTTGATCAACTCACCCCGGAAGGAAGAGAAACTAAGTTAGCTTATGCTGGAAAGAATTAAGGTCTTACAAATGTTCAAATCGTGGCCGAGCGGGAATCCAACCTTGGGTTTGGAAGGCAGAATTTTTACTAACTACATTTCGGTCCGCGCCATTCCAAGTAGAAGCCACGTACTACATTAGTGATAACCCCAATCAAAATCAACAATGAAAATTCATAAGCCCATAAAGCAACAAGAATTTCACACTAGCTCATAAAATATCACGCTCTCATTTACACTTATGTTATCAATCATCTATATGAATTAATAAGTAAACAACAAAAAACTCAGATAATAATAAGTAACAATTAGAGCTGGACCACAAATGGACTACGAATCAATAGCTCATAAGGATGTAGTCCTAATAGGCTATTCAAACTCTTAGTCTGTTAGGCCATGATGTCTAATTCTTTCATTATAATCAAACCTCTATATCGGTCTGAAAGGATGAACAAAAAACATTTTCGATAAAATCCTTTGATGCTATAAGAAAAAGGGTGTCCTTACTATTTTAATCCTCTATTGTTTCTGTACTAGTAGGCCATTGCAGATATACCTCTAACACAGTAGCCAATCAGAATGTAGGATACGTTTTAGAACGTTACTGTAGGTTTATACTAAGAAACATAGACCAATTAGATACCTGGTTTAGTGCTTTAAGTTCTTTAGTTTGGAGAGTCTCAATGTTACATTTGCTCATGTTAACCTTGCCCCAGTCACCACTTGCTGAACAACTGCGCAAGGCCTTTGCATTTTTAGGCCCATTCGGGCACTTGACAGCTGTCGTCTTACCGGCTGTAGTTTTCGGCCAGCGAATAACTCCAACGGTTGTAGTTGATGTGTTTCTTTGGCACGTGAGGAGATTTTCTTTTTCGCCACAGTTAAATTGTTTGATTATACCCCAGGTCCCGTTACGATAACACCAACGAGTGAATTGTGTTTTACTACCACCTGGGCATGGCACCTTTACCACAGTACGTGCAGCAGTTGCATTCCAATTTATTGTTTGGTTGTTAGTTTTAGTTCTAGTAGTAGGACAGCTCATATTGCATCCTGTCAAGTATAGAGAAACTCTTATACTTTACATTAATTAGCAACTGATGTAGTTAACAAAATATATACATTATGTCATCATCGCCAACATCATCACCATAACCAACAGCAACTTCATCGTTATCTTAATTGGCATCATCGAGATTGTCATCATCACTAATATAGACAACATCAAAATCATCATCTTCTTTTTCTCGTATTTAATATAATCTTTTACATTTTTCCCTACTTCTATATTTTCTATTTTTTTTCTTTTCTTTTTTAATTGCCTGACAGTACTTTAAAATTGACATACTTAGTTAGGTATTATTTAACATAGGTAGTCCTTTTTATAAGTCTCGTGGTTTCCACGGGCTCCTTTGCCGTATTGATATTTAATTAGGAAATGAATGTAAATAATTTAAAAATGGCAAAATAAATGAATAAAATTAAACTAAACATTATCTTTAACACCAACATTATCATCGTCATCATCACCAACATTGTCTTCATCATATTCGACATCTTCAACGTCGATCATCATCAGCAGCAGCAACAGCAGCAGCAGCCTCATCCAAACAAAGAACATTATCACGACCAAGTTAACTCATACTGTTTATAACAAAACATCAAAAACCAGAGATTGATTTCGAGTAAAATCAACATAAACATTCCTACCTTTTTTACAGAAGTTAATGTTCGTAGCCCCTAGAACACCACAGGTTGTATTTCGGTTTTGTGGACACGGTTTGCAATTAACTGCTAAACGCTTGTCCTGGTAACTGTTTTCTTCGCATCTTTGACATCTTAATTCATATATCGTGTCCTGAACAAACTCAATGTAAAAACCTTTACGACATGCTACGAACAAAGGAGAAATAACATTGTTAGCTTTGTAGCAATCAGGAATCCTGCGGGCCATTAAAAGTACGTTATGAAAAGCCCGTGTTTTGTATTTTTAAAAGCATCTTAAATCTTAATTTGCTTAAACACGATTTATCTGCTCAAATACAAAATATATATCCAAGTACAAGTTTTGACAACACCGTAAACAACCATGGTAAATGGTTACTTGAGTTATGTAAATCTTTAAACTTAAGAATT
>JAOBRB020288183.1:0-11214 GCA_027575285.2 Zoanthus pulchellus | reverse complement strand
TTTTATCAGAAGCCAAATGCTCTTTTATCCTTGTCGATAAGTGACGAGAAGTCTCGCCCACGTACCGGGATCCACATGTGCGGGATCCACGATTAAACGATGAGTACTACTAATACTACTACCACAATTACCACTACTACTACAACAACTTTTACTACCACTACTACTACTACTACTATTACAACTACTACTACTGTATTCTTACTAGTTCTGATACTACTATTACTACTACTAATAATAATGATAATATAAAGTAATAGTAAAAATACTATTTAAAACTATTAAATTATACTATACCTAGTAATAATATAGTAAATAGTAAGTAATAATAACAAAAATCATATCAACATTATTAATATTAATAATAATATTAATAATAATAATAATAATGCTTCTTCCACTGCAAATACTATTACTATATTACTACTACTACGAGTACGAGTACGAAGAGTACAACCTCAACAACTACAACTACTAGCTATTACTATTACTAAAAATGATTTATTTGCCTGCCTAACTTTTTATATGATTAAAAGAATAATTCGTTTTCTTTATATTCCTTTATAGAATATCGTTCGAGAAGGTCCTAAAACTTACCATAAACTGTAAGATCAAACATTAATGTAACATTTCCTGCTGGGTTCTTTGCCAAACAAACAAATTGGCCAGTGTCAGCTGTTACCAGTTTGTGAATTGCCAGTATCTGGTTACCGCTTTGAAATGTCACTCTGTCATTTTGATCCACAAGAATCCCATCTCTCCTCCATTCTACTACAGGTATCGGATCTCCTATGACGTCACAATGCATTATGACTGTCTGTGTCTCAGCGAAATACAGTTTCTGCGACATGATTCCTGCCTTGAACGAAGGTGGTACTAAACAAGGAATAGAAAAATAGTTTTATTGGACGGTTTTTGCTACTTCTTATATATTCTTTTATCTGCACAATTGTTGTAATGTTGTTACTTGTTTTGCCACAGCTGTTTCTGTTCATGACTAAAACATCTATTTCTTTTTACAATTAATTTTTTTCGGGCAGTTTTCTATCAAATAAAGTTAACTCCCGCCTTGCAGACATCCCGCTATTACGGACACCTCGCTATTACGGACACCTTGCTATTACGGACACCCCGCTATTACGGACACCTCGCTATTACGGACGCCCCGCTATTACGGACAAAAGAAAAATCCAAAGCTAAAACGCTATAACGCACGCTCCCTATTAAAGAAATTACGATACTTCGCCTGGTTCCAAACTAAAATATTCATTGCTTTTCTCTTGTTATTACGGACACCTTTGACATATTTTTAGAAATTGGTGGCAATTAAATGCATGTGTATTGGCAAAATAATAGTAAGCTAGCCTTTACATCTATCAAAAAGCCGAGTTTGGCAGTTACAAACCTTCTTAAATAATGTTGCAGTTAAGATTAAACAACTTGTGTTTGACATTCATTATATAGCAACTTAGCAGAAGCTGTGTTGAGTTTATTTGAAGCGAGAATAAATCAGCGTGGCAATACTAAGTCAGAGGTTTGCTTTAAAGGTAAACTTTAACTGCACCTCGCTTTACGGAGTCCCGCTATTACGAACACAAACTTACGATCCCGATGGTGTCCGCAATAACGGTAGTTGACTGTTTTAATTACAAAATTCATTATTAAAATCTTAATAAAATTCACCCAAACTCAACTTTTCTCTTAAAAAAACTACATTTAGAAAACTTAGTTCCTTCCTCAAACCTCATCCGAAAAATTTGAAAATATTCAAGAAGCTTCCCGTTTTACTTAAGAAAAAATATCACTAAAAATACCAACAAATTGCCGTTAGGGTAGAGAGTGGACTAAACTGTTTCTATCTGGTTGCCACACAATCTTCACAACGGTAAAACGGCAGCTGTCTTGTCAATATTATGTTTGACCCAATTTATTCGAAACAGCCTCTTCTTGTGCAGCACCTAATTGAAGCTTTTGTCTATATCTTTACACATGATGGTCTTAGGCAATGCCAGGTTTCATTACCATCATTTATTCCCGGTATCTACTGTAAATTGGCAATACAATTTTTTCGTGCCCTTTTTAATTCTCCCATGACCGTTTAAAATCACTTTTGTTGCTATAGGTCTCGTACTGTATTACATCAGGCATTTTTACACCTTACAGTAATGCTTCATCAGATCCTTATTGTACAACCCTACATTTATTTCCTCACTCTTTACGCACTTCTCATAACTAATCAGAACTCTACCTCCCTTATTTCTTCTTACATACAATCGTTCAAAATCACTTTTAGAATGGAAACCACTATTCAGAGTTTCTTTTGTACTCCTTCTTTCATTTCTTGTTCCCTCGCCCTATCCAGCTAAATGCCAAGATACCTTATCCATCTTCAAGCACTCACACTCAGGAACCATATCATAAGCTTTTCTGTAATCTATCGACAATTTTTTTAATAAAAGTCTTCTCAATCAAAAGGTAATCCTTAGTACTTCGGCTTCCTTTACGACTTCCTTTTCTGCTTATCAGGTAATATTTCTCTCTATCCAGGTTATTGTAAAGGTTGTCAGTCGCAAACATGAGATGGGTCTGGAGTTGTCCACAGCATTTCTACTTTCACGGTCTTTCAAACACAGTACAGTTATCCACACCGGAAAGTTTCTGACACCAACCAAAATCTTATCTAGCTGTTCCGATATTGCTCCGTGCATAGTGTCGAGCCACTTCATCCAATAGACTTGGACTCTATGTTTTCCATTTAGGCATTTTTTAATCTGCTTGGTAATCTTCGTTTGTTTTTATTATCGTTCCTTTTCATGCATTTATTATGTTCCACATCAACATTGTGCTTCTTCTTAACACTACAAATATTTCCCCAAAATTTCTTACTTTCCTCAACACAAGTTGACAAAACAAGACAAGAATGTATTTTCCATTTTACATGCAGTTACAAGAAAATATATATAATATTAAATCTATATTTCGATTCTTATTGTTTGAAAATAAAGAGAAATATATATATTAATTCTAAATACAATTTAAAGTAGGAAATGTCTGGTGTCTAAGTTAACTTTACAGTTTTCTAGTTAGACATTAGTCATTTTATTTTACAATTCGATTAGACATAAACAACAACTCAAAGAAATTATAGTTTATTCATAGAGTTAAAGCGAGAGATCGTATATTTTTGCAATTTGATTCTTAATGATGTACCGTTTGTTTTTTTGAATATTATGTATCATAAATGAGGCTATGGAAAGAAATGTTTGTGTTGTCACAAGCTTATTTTTTTTTCAGAAAAAAAAATCTTCTGAGTCCCTAACGGGAATCGAACCTATGACCTTCTGATTACCGGTCAGACGCTCTACCCACCTCCCTCTTCCCCAGTTAAGAATCCCAATTGGTAGGACGCAAACCAGGTGGCTATTTACAAAGCTTGGTAAATTTGTCCAAGGGATCACCGAGGACAAATTTATTCAGTGGTCAGAGTCGGGGAATCGAACCCGGATCTTCCGCATTCAAAGACCCAGCTCTAACCACTGCGCCACGCTGCCTCATTCAGATTGATTTTATACTTATCTTCCATCACTTTTAACATCCTCTTTGATATTAAATTCTTTCCAAGATGTATATGTCTGTCCTAAGACACTTGATTTCTCCCCGTACTCTTCTTTCCCACCAAGGTTCTTGCTTCTTTCTTCTCGATGAGGATTTCAATTCCAGTCTTCAATTCACTAACTTGCTAGCAGCGTTCAATAGCTTGTTAGTTTCAGACCTATCATTTGTCTTGATATGTCTTATTGCTTTGTTAACTTTTGTCGTTCCCTACCCTAGTCGTCTGTGGATCACTTTTTTGAAAGGGAACAACTGGCTTTGACATCAAAAGGCAATAATAGTCGAAACTTTATCAATAATTTTTCTTTCATCTTGTTTGATATCAACATCCTTTACTTCTATGAGAATAATAATATCAATATTTCCTACATTGCCATACTCAAATCATTAATATTATTGTTATTATTATTATTATTATTATTATTATTATTATTATTGTTGTTGTTGTTATTATTATTACTTTTATTATGATTACTTAGTCCTCTTCGTACCGGGTACATAAGGCCGAATTATTATATGAATATTTACATCATTATCATGAGCAGCAGCAGCAATAGCCTCGATAATCATGAGTATTATTTACATCATTATCATAACCACTAAAGTTAGCATCAATAATATAATAATCATTATCGTCACTATTAAAGTCAGCATCATCATTAGCACCATCTTCATTATCATTAATAATATTGTTGTCACCATCATTATTATCATCATCTTTACCGTCGTCATTTTTAACGTCATAAGTATCTGCATTATCATCATTTTAAGGATCCTCATGGTCACAAAGGCACGAAAAGTTAGGTAACAAGAAACTACCATCATCATGTCATCAATATAATCATTTCTAACATCACATTAAACGTAATCAACCAATTATTAAGATTTGAAGAGCTGTTCCCTAGTCGTTAAAAGTACTTACTGTAAACATCTAACTTAGCGGTTCTGGATGCATTTGAGACAGGGTTTTTTGCCTCACAGGTATATTTTCCTTCAAATAATTTGTTATTAAAAGCATTTTCTATCACCAACGTTCCGTTATTGATAATGATAGGCTTTTCAATATATGTGTCTTGGAACTTCCAGCGAATTGTTGGTTGTGGAATTCCAGAGACAAGGCATGGTAACCTAACGTCATTTCCTTGCACAACAAAAGTATCTTTTGGTTCAATAACAAAATCAGGAGCTCCTAGAATAAACAGCAAAAATGTTATAAGCGTTGTATGCCAAAAAGCAGTTTCGTAGAAATGCATTCCAGTAAAATAAAAAAATAACAAGCAGTAAACTAGTTTGAGCCGCGTCGGAGTATCTAAAGAAACAATTTTTTAATAAAAATGTAAATTCTACAACATAAAAATGAGAATACTTACTAACGTTTCGGACTCTTTACTCGACGAAGGACTAACGTCCGTAAGTAACATTCTTTTTTACGGTGTAGAAATTACATTTTCATTACTAAATCATTCCAGTAAAATACTGCAGTTTAGAAAAGACGTCGATATCGTAAAATTCAAGTATATTTATGTGAACCACACTTTAAGACATGTAATTCGCACAAACATGTGCGTATATTTTTTGCTGGTTTTTATTCCGAGTTTGCCTTGATTACACTTGATTAAACCTTAACCCTATCTATACCAGGCTTTTGAGGACTTCCTTGGAGGTCAGAAAGAAATAAAAAAAACGGTATAAAAATAATTAAAAATGTAAATTGAATACGTTCGGTGTGTAGATATATATATAGGACGAATTAAGAGAAAAACAGCATATATAAGCCCTTGGCGGGATTAGAACCCCACATCTTTGGTTTACGAGTCTGACGTGTTAACCACTACACCACAAGGACCAACCACACTGGCAGCGCTGCCGGACAATGTTATATAGATGGTAACTGTAGGGGTTCCCAGGGCGATATTTTTCTCTATTGGTAAGTTGAACACCGTAATGTTTGGTACGCATAGATGGTATTCAATGTTGACAAATGTAAATTGAATGCGTTCGGTGTGTAGATATGTATAGAAAGAATTAAAAGAAAAATATCATATATAAGCCCGGTTAACATGTCAGACTAGTAAACCAAAGATGTGGGGTTCGAATCCCGCCAAGGGCTTATATATGATATTTTTCTCTTAATTCTTTCTAAAAATAATTACAGGTTTGCGTAGGCAAAATCTGTTCTGTTTTTATTATCAATTTCATTGATT
The DNA here is from genome assembly GCA_027575285.2 of Zoanthus pulchellus. Taxonomy (NCBI): domain Eukaryota; kingdom Metazoa; phylum Cnidaria; class Anthozoa; order Zoantharia; family Zoanthidae; genus Zoanthus; species Zoanthus pulchellus. Next base: position 5,398 of record JAOBRB020288183.1, on the reverse strand, counting down.
TCAGTACATGGATTGCAATTTAGATCATACAGTCCAACTATATATTGACAGAATGCATTTCTGTGTAAGAAGTAGAAGCTTTCATACAAGAGAAATAAAAGGAATCTATCAAATTCAAGCAAAAATGAACATCATCACGTACATTTGCATAAGTTTTTTCTAAATAACAAAACTCACATGAAATTAATTAAATTTTTGTAGATATATTGGAATACGTATATATTAAGTGCATGGAAAATATGGAAACTACATTGATGAAACCTAGGTCGGTGATTTGGGGTCTGGGATGTCCGTCAAAAAACCGTTGCTATGGCAACATCAAATATGTCGGACCTACATTATTGATATCACATGATAGCATATAATATTTTTGGGAAAATCACCAGGTTTGGTTGTCCTAACCTGAGCCGTTACGAAGATATACGCTGTTTAAGTTTGCACGCGTATTTCCCCCCTTCCTGATCTAGATAGGACTTAACCTAAAATAATGTATGAAATAGAGGGGGTTTTTTTGGGAGAGGAAAAGGGGAGGTCCTATAAAAACTCTATTTTTTCCTTTATTAAAACCTGGGAGATTGGGTATGACCTGTGTATTTGATAACACGTAAACGTTATAGTTACGTGACAGCCCGCATCGTTTTTCAAATATTTTTCTGACAGCGGTTTCAAGGTAAAAACTGCGAAAATACTACCATTTTTTGACATTTTTGGGCAAATCGCGGGTGCCTGAGCACATCATCAAGGGCTGAGAAGAATTAAACCTTGCCAGTATCAAAGAACTGTTTACTGGCACTGTGATCATAGCAAAATCAGCCAGTTTCCTTGGTTCCAATACTGGCTGCTTGCTTTATCATGGAAAGGGGGACCTACGATAAATTTGCCTTAACCCCAGCAAGCTGCATTTTGCATTCTCCTAGTTTTAGTGAAAGCTTAAAAAGTCTAGAGAGCTTTTAATGCAAAATGTTAGTTTGGTTGGAGCTTTCATTTGTGAGCACTGGTGTTTTCCTGTGCAAAAAATTCGGGGTTTCCCCATGATGCAATGGGGCAGATTTGTGTTCTGTGGCTGATGGACTGCATATGCCACCAAGAAATGGATAGTTTCAGCTCCGATTTTTCAGGTTTGTCAATAAAAATTTCATGTTACTGTAGACGAACAGTTGTTTTATAATGTTTTTTATGTTAATGAAAGTTGAAAGTAAAATTAATATTTAGACAGCTTGTGTTTCAGGCAAAATTTGTTGATTTTCACATTCATTAATTGAGTACATTCATAAATTTAAGAAATCTGAGTGCAGTCCATCTGATTAAGCTTCAAATCTTGGTGTGTTTGATATTTATTTTCTCTCTTTTGATGTGTCACAAACCCTTCTCAATTGTTGTTTCTTGAAAAATTGTTGAAATTGAACTCCAGCATTTTTTTATTTACCCCATACAATTTCGAGCTATCTAGGCAACTGAAATGCTTCATTGCAAACACTCTTCCACTTTATTTAGGATCTGCGTAAGGTTTAGTTTGCAAGATTAAATAAAAGTACCCACCCACCACCCAATAATGAAAAGAAACTAGAGTTAACTGACTCACCATATAGTACTACCTTTCCAGTGCTGTTAATGGTTCCTTCACTATTAATAAAAACACAAGTATAAAGACCGCTATCTTTATACTGTACTTCATAGAAGTTAAGAGTGGAATCTACCCCCAGAGTTCCCGACCCAGATGTTGAAATGTATTTCCGACTATCGTTAGTGACTTGTAACCCGTTTTTAAACCATGTCACAGTAGGCGCCGGAACTCCCAATCCTCTACACTTCAGACTTGCTTTCCTTCCCTTCGTTAGATGTTGTTTGGTCTGAAGTCCTTGTGCTATGGACGGCATCGCTGCAATGTAAACAGATTTCTACATTATTACAACTACACGTTCTTTTTACTTCACTTTGTTACAGATGTTACTAGCTCGTTAATCGCTTGGTATATTGCATGATATACCTAACCTGTACAACGAGACACTTATGAGCAGAACTTCCTATATGTGTAACAAATTTTCTAGATTTCGCATCATTTGAATTATCTAAGTATTTTTCACGTCAATAATAAAATTTTAGTCACTGTGAACTAAATAAAATAATATGATAATCTGAAATCAAAAATAACCCACAACATCATATCTGTACAAATAATGCTGACATTATCAGATTAGTGCAAATTAAATTTTTATGATAATTTTTATATCTATTTTCTCTCTATGTTTAAACTATTTCAACTTACTGTGAACAATAAGGTGAACTACGAAGTAATCCTTTCCGACTGTATTGGAAGCAGTACAGTTGTAGAAAGCATCATTAGCTACACTGACATTACGTATCACAAGCTGTTGAGTTCGAGACAATGTAACGACGACACCAGATTTATCAAGTTTGGTCCACGTGTAACTGCGATAAGGAAAACCATCGGCCTCACAAAACAGTGTTACTATTGCGCCAACCTTCGCCCGGACCTCATTTGGCAGTCCCGAGATCTTAGGGGAAGCTAGAACCAAAAACCCAAAGACAATTTTGTAAGAAAAACGTTCTTACGCCAATCATGATATTTTTTCTCACTTTGAGAAGAATAACAATTGCGAATCAAGAAAATTTAATGTGTTTGTGCCTGTGTCTGTGAAGACCCGTCTACACTTGCAAACAATTGTTTATAAACAACAACAAATATTTGTTTGGTTATGTTTGTCCGTACAGTTTACAATGTAATAAACAATGATACACATTGTTCGGTGGTATTTGCAATAGATTGTGTCGGGAAAAACGAATTAACGTTTCAAAACAACGACTCATCACTTCAAAACGATGCTCTGTACAGCTGGAGCAAGTATAATTTGTGGTATTTCGTTGGAGAAAAGGAGGCGTTTTGCAGAAACGATAAAGCATCTCTGAAACAAGGCCATGGATCTTGCAAAGGGACAAAGATGAGGCCTATTATAGCTTTATTCAAAAACTTAGAGCCTGAGATAGGTCATGCTACGTAACTTTTTTAAAATGGATGAAAAAACATAATAATGAGCTTTTTCAGAAAGTTGCACCCTTCATTTCGTCAAAAAAAACCATTCATTTTAGGACCTCAATTCCGACTGAGGAAAGGCTAACTTTAGCTCTTCGATACCTGCCATTTATCACATGATAAAAAGACAGAATCTCACTGGTCAGTAGTTTTATACATCACCCAACACCAGCAAACAGAGTAAGCAGAAATAAACATAAAACAATATTTGGTAATATTTGCCAGTGTTTGCTAAATGGTCTACACTAGCAAACACGATATTTGGTGTTTGGAAACCAATTTTTTTTACTTTAAACGGGCCTTAATGACACTTCAAAGCTTTTTAATGTTACCGGGATTCATAATAAGCTTAGGCTGGGGCTAAAGTTGCCTTTTAAATTGCGCAATTGCCTTTTAGATTGCGCAACATTTTGGCGGTCTTGATTTGAACATTGTTAGATTTTTGCAAAAATTGCGCAATGTTTTCCATAAGTTTTTTTTAAGTTGCTCAAAGTAGCACAAAGATGCGGTTGTCTTTGGCATCTTCTTCCTAAGTCGTCTTAAGTTGCACAAAGTAACCGCATCTTTGGGTCCCAGAACAGGCCTTATAATACGTGCCATGAAACCCTTAAAACTTTATCTAAACTAAGCCTTTTTCATATTTCACTGCATTAGCTAATAAACTATTTCCCTGTATCAAGTTCCACCCTATCCAAATACAGTTGAATATTGACTTCAAATATTACAACTTTGATGTTGCATCCTATACAGTATTGGTGTACCAACTACTTGCAATCAATTCGATTGATTGACATTTATATGTTTCTCAGCTAGCCACAAACCGTAGTCGAGAGTGAAAAGCATTTCTGTCCTATATTTTTCCACTTCATATGTTCGCCCCGTCGTGTAACTTTCTTTTTATTAGAGAAAACTAATTAGCGGTAAACTAGTGTGAGCTGCAAATTATACAACGTATAAAAGAAAGAATATTTCAGTTGTAATATTCTTTCTTTTATATGGTGTATAATTTACATATTTATATTTACTAGATTCCTTCTTTTTATTACATATATATAGGAGTGTTTTGAAAATAGAAAAAAAGCTAAAGGAAAAAAACGGGAAAGCGAAAGAATAACGTCAACGATATCCAAACCAGTGATGAAATGGAAACTATGTCACTTATATCCCGGATGTAGTTTTACATAAAATTTATGAATAGCGTATTTTTTAGTAAAACACTAATATCTATATAATAATATGTACTATTTTTCTATATTGTTCATTTTTGTTGTTACTCTTTCAGGATAACCCGTGCTGTAGAAGTAAGATGTATTTACTCAATGTTCAAGTGAATTTAACTTTGTTAGTTTTTTTTTCTTTATCAGGCCCCACAGGTAATGATTGTCAGGATAATGACTATGTAGATTTATTTGTTCCAATCAACCATCTAGTATTTTATAACGGTACAAACACCTTGCACAAGTGGAGTACATTGGCAAATGTACCTGTAATAATTCATATATTGGTGAAACCTCTCGTAATTTGCAGTCCCGCAATGATGAACATTAAGATACTTTAAATCTCTCGGAACCAACCCGACACCTTCATTCTCACTCGGAACATTCTTTCACATGGAAACCTACTGTCTCTGCATGTTCAATCTCGTATTGTATTGTCGAAGCCTTTTTAACTGCAAAATTACGTCGAAATCTGAACAAGCAAGTATAATCATTCGCTCTGTCTCTGTTTCCCATGGGCATCACATAATTACTTGAAAACAGTATATATATACTGCAGTGTTTTCTTTTTAGCTACGTTTTAACCATGAAGACGAGCTAATGTTCAAGAACGTTCGTTTTAATTGTAAAGAGTTTCTTTAATAAGTGTTTACCTTTTCATAAATGTTTGTAATATTTCAGCATTCAAACAAAAATTATAGTGTCTATAAATTGATTAAAATGTCTCATATATATATATATATATATATATCAAAATATATTATATTATCAGGTTTTCAATCCAGAAAAGACTATATCCCACATGTGCCATCCTAAAGGGAAATTCCATGCGTGTTTTATGTTTATGGTTGATTATTGGGTGCAAAACACTCGAGGATTCAAAGGTTTAATATGCCACAACTAGGTTTTGACAAAAAGTACAACTAAGATTAAACTGATAAAAAACTCTATATGAATATAAAGTTACTGTTTCTCCAGTTGAAAATTTTTTTTTTAAAAAAGTTAAAAAGTTGAAAATGTCCCGACGTTTCGGATAAATCACATATCCTTCCTCAGGGGAAGTGATGCGAATGACTTTAGCAAGGCTATTAAGCATAAAAAATTTAGTTGAAATTTGCATCTTGCTTTT
>JAOBRB020287965.1:0-11221 GCA_027575285.2 Zoanthus pulchellus | reverse complement strand
TTTATTGATCCGGACTCCAGCAAACCTCGAGATAACATGTTCTCACACTTTTAAAATTGATCATGAACCCGCCTCAGCATTCAATTGACTTTAGTATTCTTACTTTTTTGCCCGAATTTGAAACCACTCCATCAAAATTTTCTCAGATAAATTTTGAAAGGATGCAAATTTTAGCCTTATAGTTATTGACTTTTCCTAGCATTTATCCAGAGTATTTAAATAACGTATTTTCACTGTTTTAATGTTAACTTGACGTTTCTTAATTCTTATGTTACAACATACATTATGAAAAGTGAAAAATCATTCTGAAATTCGAATAAAAGCAACAAATTAAAAAGTCTAGAGGAAGTTAAACATAGCAAGTCTATGTTAGCAACATACGAAACGTCAAGTTGTTATGATTAAAACGAATGTGCATGTTTATTACTGCTGTTTGCATTCTATTTACTGGGCTACCTGTGATAGGCTCGGTTATAAAATCGTTTTGATTTTTTTCGAACAGACAAAACTTGCATCCCACAATTCCTTGCCGTGCAAGCTGTGTTGTAAGGAGAAGAGGGACCAGGAATAAAAGGTAGCCCAGTGAACGCTTTTAGAGTGTCTTGTTATATAAGAACAAACTACAGTGCTGTGTTGTGAGGAGAAGAGGGACCTGGAACAACAGGTAGCCCAGTGAAAGGTTCTAGAGTGTCTTGTTATATAAGAATAAACAACAGTGCTGTGTTGTGAGGAGAAGAGGGACCTGGAACAACAGGTAAACAGTGAACGCTTCTAGAGCGTCTTGTTATATAAGAACAAACTACAGTGCTATGTTGTAAGGAGAGGAGGGATCTGGAACAACAGGTAGCCCAGTGAACGCTTCTAGAATGTCTTGTTAAATATAAGAACAAACTACAGTGCTATTTTGTAAGGAGAAGAAGGATCTGGAACAACATGTAGCCCAGTGAACGCTTCTAGAGCGTCTTGTTATATAAGAACAAACTGCAGTGTTGTGTTGTGAGGAGAAGAGGGACCTGGAACAAAAGATAGCCAAGTGAACGCAACTAGAGCGTCTTGTTTTGACTAAACTTTGATGGCCAAGTAACGATTGTCTGTGTCCATATATGAAGAATTAACAGTTATTCCAAGAGCGCGAGTTGGATATGTAATGGTAAATAGCCAACGAGGAGCAAACCCTTTGATACTTGAAAATAGCAAAAAACTTTTAATAAATTGATATTAAAACAAGATTTTTTGTTAGTTTCCATTTATGGTCATTCGGTATACGAGCTGATAACCGAGATTGAGTGAACCAATAAGAACGCTAGAAACGCAATATTCGAGGTTGAAAATTTTATATGATAAGTTATAGTAAAAAAGATACTCAGAAAGACTGTTCCCATGGAAACGACAGTTTCTCAATAGGTGGTGCACGAGTTAAAATTTCTACTTTGCAAGTTTTATTATTTCTGAAAAAAAAAGAAATCAAACCTTATCATTGTTAGTAAAATTGATTTACGTCAGTTTGGGTCATCTACATCGCTCTGGCTCATTGATCTTTTACTTTGCTGGACGCTAGGTTCAGGCATGCTTCCTTGATTTCAGCAAAGCTTTTGATCGCATTGATCACACTATTCTTTTGCAGAAACTAATTGACCTTGGTGTGCGCCCACCTTTAATATCCAGAATATGCAGCTTCCTAGCTCAGAGAAAACAAGCTGTTAAAGTTAAAGGTATAGTCTTTTTGTGGCTTCTAATCACCACCGGTGTTCCCCAAGGAACTAAACTCGGACCTATTATTTTTTTCAGAATCTAACCTGCGTGGCCAGTAACCTTCTCATCAACAAGATCTTGATAAAATCTATCAGTTGGCTGCTGATTATAATAAACGCTTGAATCCGAAAAAATTCAAAGATATGAGCATGTGTTATTTTTCAGAAAGGCCTGTTTTCCCTGTCTTTGCCATCAATGGTATAGAACTTTGATTCTGCCCTTTCTCATAACGTTTTGACTTTAATACTTCAGTCTGAATCTTCGCTAGAATTTCCATATTGAATCCATTTTGTCTAAAGCCGGTGAACGACTTTACGTGTTCTCGATGTTCTGGCGTAAGTGTATCAGACCTCACCGCTGTTTATGTTGTGACACTCATCAGATCTCTTCTTGAATGTGATTGCCCTGTGTGTCACTCTTCCTTCCTACATGCCACTGTGTAAGCTGGATCTGGTTGTTACTAAAACCAGGAATGGGGAATGGTTTTTTAACAATAAATCTGTCATTGCTGCAATACTCGATGCACAAACCTTTAGGTAAGCTATAGCATAGATTTATTGTTCAAAAACCATTCCCTATTCCCCATTCCCCATTCCTGGTTTTAGTAACATCCGCTGGATCTTATACAATCAAAGGTATCCTGTAATAAGCTCTTGGAGTAAGTAAGATACTGTGTCAGGGACTGAGGGAGCTGTTGTATCTTGACTATTGTTTATTGATCTTTAAAAAATATACTGTACGCGTGATTAACCACATATGCTGGAATGCATGTTGAACGTCTTTCATCGGTAGCGAATAAGTACATTCTCAAGGGAGTTCCCGAACAGCGAAGCAGCGAAACAGCGAAACAGCGAAACAACGAAACAGCGAAACAGCAAAACAGCAATTAGTATTTTTTTTTAAAAAAGATACTAATAAACGTTCCCCACATAGACCCTGTCTTTGATAAGGCTCCTCTCTTTCAAAATGATATTTTTTAAAGTATTGAATTTAACGCCCCTTCGATAGACATCTGGCAATTTATGTAAACGATCGTACATACATTCTTTTTTAATATTTTAGCTTTAGTCTGAAATATTTCAATTATAGTTTTTTTACAATCTCTTATTTATTGAGTGAAATAAAATTAATAGCTGGAAAATTACGTTGAAATTAATTTGACTGTGAACCAATATGAGCAAGATATTGGATCAAGCAATTTATTAGACTACAACGGAGCATTGATAAAGGCTCGCATAAAGGATAAAAGTGTTGCCTGTAAATAGGCAATCCTTCGGGTAGGGGGAGTGACACCCATTATGGACATGGCGGAAAGCTCGTCGCTTTTTTTATATTTAAAAACATAAATGATATATGCTGTTTAATTCGCTGTTTCGTTGGGCGCGTTTATTTAAATATTTTTGGAAGATTGGTATCTATAGGGCATTAGGAGCATATTTTTGTCTATGTGTCGTCAAAAAACATAAATGATATATGCTGTTTCGCTGTTTCGTTGTTTCGCTGTTCAGGAACACCCCATTCTTAACAACCATTTATCAAATGCATGAATGCGCCTGCCGAACTTGGGACGATCGGAAATCGATTACAAATTTTCTATTGTTTACGCCTGACATCCTGATTACCCAACCATCCCGATAGCTCTCAACGAGCTAAAAAGGGCTCTATGAATCATCCTCCCTCAATTTTCTTATAAATCAGCTTTTGCGACACTTAATCTACCTAGCTAGCCCTTTTACGTTGCGAAGGACTGTACACTAAAGGTTTTCCATGCATCGTCAGTTTGGAAATTCCCTATTTTAGGTCTCTACTTCCCTTTCGGCGCCGTGATAGAAACACCCGTCTTAATTCCTTGCGTTTCTCTTCCGTTTTACCCTCTCGAATGCTCGTACTGAGCCCTTTAAACGCAGCTTTATAGTACCATCGATGCTTTTTAAACAGTAAGTTATATTTTCCAAATATATTTTCAAATATATTCATGTTCTTGTAAGTATTTTCTATTTGTACACTTTAAAGTTATTGTACATCAGTCATTTTTTATTAACCCATTGCCATGGCTGATAATCTTTAATAAACCTTTATTACCTATATTATTATTATTATCATTATCATTATTATTATTATTATTATTATTATTATTATTGTCATTATTATTATTATATCTGAAGTACATCATCTAAAGGACGAAACTATTATCTTTTCTTTTCTTAACTGACTTTTATTAATTTGATTACATGAATAACAATCGTACTGAGGTACATGCAGTCTTGTATTTGTAGAAAACACAGATGAGATGATATTTTTTGAACAATATAATTATCAAACCTTACGGTGTTCAACTTACCAATAGAAAAAAATGTCGCCCTGGGAACCCCTACAGTTACCATCTATATAACAATAACATTGTCCGGCTGCGTTACAAGCCAGGTGGTTGGTACTTGGGGTGTAGTGGTTAACAAGTCGGACTAGTAAGCCAAAGATTTGGGGTTCGATTCCCGCCAAGGGCTATATATGTTATTTTTCTCTTATTTCTTTCAATATAATTAAAGGTTTTTCAAGCGGTTTCAGAGACTAAACCAGGGAGTTATCCTTCGAGAACGGTGCACACTGTCCGAGATTGTTGCGCGAGCTACCGTGTCAATATGAAACATGGTTCGCGTTCGCGAAACATATACGAAGTAGAGAAATATACTTTTTTTTCCGTTTTTTTTTGCCGGAGATACATATGTTCTGCACTGTACCTTTGTATTGGAATATTTTATTTGCGTTGGGTTTCGGGGCAGCGTAGGATTCAAACTAAAACAGGTCTATATAATTTATAGCAATAGAAAAATGTTATATAAATAAGCAAAAGAAGGACAAAACCAGCTGTAACAGGAATGTTTGGAAACAAAGTTAAATTTCAATTCAAATCTTAATAATGTTTCATTTCAATTTCACAAGACTCATCAAAATCCGAAACACTTCGGCAAAAATAATTGCATTTAGATTTTTCAAGCTCACTTATTGGAAGGGATAGCATCTGACAACTCTTAATCAAATGCGACCGTCTTTCAAATTAGGTTTTTCTCTTCTAGATCATCTTTGCAGCAATTAAAATGTCCTATTGGGCAATACCAGTTAACTCAGTATTCTTGTGGTTCATCGTCTTCATCATCAACGGAGTCAGCACCAACTTCTTCGTAGTCCTTCTCCAGTGCAGCCAGATCCTCGCGAGCCTCAGAGAACTCTCCCTCCTCCATACCCTCACCCACGTACCAGTGCACAAACGCACGCTTGGCGTACATCAGATCAAACTTGTGATCAAGACGAGCCCACGCTTCAGCAATGGCAGTGGTGTTGCTCAACATACACACAGCACGCTGTACCTTGGCCAGGTCTCCTCCAGGTACAACTGTGGGTGGCTGGTAGTTGATGCCAACCTTAAAGCCAGTTGGACACCAATCAACAAACTGGATGGTACGTTTGGTCTTGATGGTAGCAATGGCGGCATTGACATCTTTGGGTACCACATCACCACGGTACAGCAGACAGCAGGCCATGTATTTGCCATGACGGGGATCACACTTTACTAACTGGTTTAAGGGCTCGAAGCAGGCGTTAGTTATTTCAGCGACGCTCAGTTGCTCATGGTAGGCCTTCACGACTGAAAGGACTGGTGCATAGGTGGTCATTGGGAAGTGGATTCGTGGATAAGGCACCAAATTGGTCTGGAACTCAATTAAATCAATATTTAGGGAGCCTCCAAAGCGTAGAGAGGCAGTAATGGAAGATACCACTTGACCAATCAGACGATTTAGGGTGGTATAAGTAGGACGTTCGATATCTAAATTGCGACGGCAGATGTCGTAAATAGCTTCGTTGTCTACCATAAAGGCACAATCAGAGTGCTCCAGGGTGGTGTGGGTAGTCAAAATTGAATTGTATGGCTCAACAACAGCTGTAGAGATTTGAGGTGCTGGATAGATAGAGAACTCCAGCTTAGATCTTTTACCATACTCCACAGAGAGGCGCTCGAGGAGAAGAGAAGTGAAGCCAGACCCGGTTCCACCACCAAAGGAGTGAAAGATTAAAAAACCTTGCAGTCCAGTACATTGATCGGCCTGCGATAAATAAATAACACACAAGTTATAATAACCTATAAAGTGCCACAACCAAAATCCTTCTGATTACGAGTCAAATGTTCTACCTTATGAGTAAAAAGATTCGCATGGGAAGTTAATTCACTGTTAAGATCTTGACAATTCACGTTTTAAATACATCTTGCTATGAAGCAAAGGGTAATAGTCAAAAAATTATCCAGTGACATGACTCTACATGAGAGTCTCTAGCTCAGCGAGTAGACCATTTGACCGGTAATCAGAGATTTGTGGGCTCGATTCCCATCAATGACTCACAATATTTTTTTAGCACTTGATACTACATTTACTTTCTATTGTAATTTGACTTAAATTTAAAAAAAAACTTCACAGATTCATAGATTCATTTTAACATTTATTTTTCTTTTAGGTGTAACATTATGTAAGTGTTTTGATAGAAAATAGACTGGTCATCATGAAACTCAAATGAAAGCTACAAGAACGTAACAGCCTTTATTATTAGTTACAGCCTTCCAAGATATAAGTGATTGGTCAGTTTTTTTCTTGTTTCGATAGGCTGATACACTCATTACGAGTCTTGATCCATTAAATGAGATTAGATCACCATTCTTATTCTTGTTGAAAAGTATTGTTTTAAAAGTTAGTTAATTAGTAAGCCAGGATAGTGAAAAGCTCCTTTATTATTCAAAACGATTATACAAAACAAAAAACAAGCTACTCTGAGTTTCATGTATGCTGATTTATCCAAATTTAACGATAAAAAAAGTAACATTCAAAATCATTTAACCATAATTTAGAAAACGCATAAATTAAGGAGAAAAAGTGAAAAATTGGTAACGTTACCATTTTACGCGCTTTGTCCACAACCTCATCAATTTTTCCCTTTCCAATTGTGTAGTGCCCGCGAGCATAGTTATTAGCGGCGTCTTCTTTGCCGGTAATGAGTTGCTCAGGATGAAATAGCTGTCGATAGGTTCCACTACGGATTTCATCTGTTAACCAAAGATATTGTGGGAATAAGAAAACTTTAAAAGTGCTAATGAAAAGCGTCTAGTCATTGGGTTACAGGACAGATCAACGTCTGTGCGTCTCGTTAGCCATGCTAGGCTGCTTAGGAGCGGCTTAGGTTCGAGGGAGGCTTTGCGCAGGGTTGTTATTTTGCAAGTCAATCTTATAATTTGTAAGGAGAGAGTTTACCTTTTGTTTTCAACACCTTAATATAGCTGTTATTGTAAAAGGCGCAAAAATGGGTGAATAGAAATCTATTTAGATGGATGCGATGGCGTTAAAAGATATAGCGGAAGTGACGCAACGTATGCATTGGTTAAAAATAAGCAACAGCTGACAACGTTAAGTTGCCATGCGCATGCTCAAGTCCAATGAAAGTTATTTCTGGATGATTTGATAGCATTTTCATAACGGTTTCTGTTATATGTATGAATGAGTTAGCCAGCGATCGGCAAACAGACTTCAAGAACGCTATACAGTCAACTCTCGCATTGCGGACGCCTGGCTATTACGGGCAAAAGAAAAATCCCTGGCTAAAATCATAAAGAAATAAAAAAAAACATAAAAAAAATTTTGAAAACGGGAGCTCGCTATATACTTTACCTTGTCCCATACTAAAATTTTCATTATTTTTTTCTTGTTATAACGGACACTTTCGACATCTTATTAAAAATTGGTGCCACTTATATTTGTGTATTTAGCAAAATAATAGTAAGCTAGCCTTTACATCCATCAAAAAGCTCACTGTTCGCCGAGTTCTGGCATTGTTCGGCACTACTTCCTTGGCTTTTGTCTTTTTGTAGACGATGTCAGTTTATGTACAACTGTTTTCATAAAAAAAAATGTTATAAAAAAAAGTTTCAAAAATTGAAGCAAGAATAAAGCAGCGTGGCAGTACTGATTCATAAGAGATGCTTTAAAAGTAAAATTGAAGTATTTTTTTCCACACCTCACTATTACGGACTCCCGTAATTACGGACACAAACTTACGATCCCGTGGATGTCTGCAATATCGGGATTTGACTGTACCTCGATATACAAGTGCGACGGAGTTACATCATCTAAAATGGTTTTGCATTATAAACTTTTATCGTAACATCTACCGATTCTTTAAATGATAAGAAGGTACTTTGATGGGACTTTGACCAACAGTGATCATTCAAAATTCCAGATACAAAGGTGGATTCAAGCGAACAACCCAAAGGTTAAGATATTTTATTACAACAATCCTTTGATGTTGGGATCATATTTGGTGTTTTAAAACTGTTTAGCTTGCGTCATTGTTTATTATTAGAACAACACCAATTTACATATAGTTTACATGCATGTTCTGTAAAAACTTGATGGGAGAAAAATTAACATTATATTAACTTTGGCGAGCATTGTGGTGTATTATCCGGGCTCTAACAGACATTTTGGAGGGCTCTAATATATTAGAGCCCGCCGCTAGAACACAACTTTCATTAAATAAATATCCGCGTTTCTGAAGAAGCAAAATGTTCTTGTTTTTGTGCTAAATGCTCTCCAAAGTTATAATAATAGTAATGTAGTTGATGTTCTTGGGCGTAAATATGTTTTGGGCCCTTCTCAGCGCTCGTTTTAACCCTCGCTGCGCTCGGGCTAAAATGAGCCTGAGTCGGGCCCAAAACATATTTACGGACGCGAACATCAACTATATTGTTATATTAAATACATACATCAACATCTTTGTTTCCGAATTATAAATAGAATATGAGCAATCATAATAAGCTTAGCATTTTGCCACGTAAATACCAAGCGTGAGCGCTGACATCAAATCAACATACAACTGGCACCCTAAAGGTCTATTGTCACCTTTTGTCGGACACAGATACACGTTGGAGAGCCAGAGATCGTTTTGATAATCCAAATAATATAAAGTCTGACCTGTTGCTTGGGAATCCATTGTTTTAAGATCTAACATTCTTGTTGAAATTTGGCCACAAAATCGATGATAGTGAATACAATCGTGAAATAGAAATGCTTTGTAAAATGACACTTATGACAAATGCGGGCAAAAGATAGCTCACATTGTCTATGGCAAATTTAAAAATATATCAGTGCGTCTTAAAATACTTTAATTTCTGATTAAATAAACCATGTTGCCTCCATTATTACATGACTCGAACTTACTTGTTTTATTACAAATAATACTTGTTTTTCTACCAATTCACATATAAGATGTCAAAACATCATTAATAACTTCCTGTATATAATCATATTGAATAGATTTTTTAAGAAGCGTTTTAAAATAGGATTTTGGAGGACACGCAACAGTCTTCCGCAACCAAACTTGTCTTTAAGACATTTTACATCATTTAAAACAACCGATCTCTTAGAATAAAAATACTTGCCGATAACGGTAGGCTCCAAGTCAATGAATACGGCTCGAGGAACATGTTTTCCATCACTAGTTTCACTAAAGAAAGTGTTGTAGGTGTCATCTTCTTTTCCTAGGGTCTTGTCACTGGGCATCTGACCGTCGGGTTGAATTCCATGCTCCAAACAGTACAGTTCCCAACACGCATTACCAATCTGAACTCCGGCTTGGCCCACATGAAATGAAATACACTCACGCTGTTGTACAAGTGCGAGAAAATAGTTGAACACATTGTGGGAAAAAGGAATCTATTCCCAATTATCAAAACTTAAGTGAAATGTTGATGTCAGACCGGAGCCAGTAAGTTAACTCACAGTACATTTCAAATTTCTTACCATTATCTCTTATGGTTGAATAATCACAGTTGGTTATTGTTTGAGTACGACCTATAGTTGTTTATAAAACAAACATGGTTGATTTGCACATTAAATAATGCGTGACTTATATGAGATATGACTTTGTGCGCATGTCATATCAGTGCCGACAGTGGTTTTTTAAAATACAAATCCTGACTGCGGTTTTTATATCGTCTAAACAGATGGTCATAGGTAACCGTAATTATAATGCATGCGCAGCTAAATCAGGCACCTCAACCATATTTCACAAAAACCTATTATAATGTGATCATGAAAAAGATAAAAGATATGCTAACTATTAACGATGGGTAAAAAAACAGCACTTTTTACAACACGAGGGAGGACTTCGATCTTAAGATAGTGAACATGTCATGCAGTTTTATCATCAGCAAATGCAATATTAACCACAAGTGTAATAATGTCCACAAATGTCAGTACGATGAAGGGAGTAGTGAGAAAACAGACAACTAAAACAGACGCTTCGGCAAACTGAAGCTTCACTCACGTTAATGCAGCAACTAGAAGGGCGAAATGTTTACTTGCAGGGCAACTGGCCCAGCGAGGTGTAACAACAAGCAATGTTCCGTGCTGGTTTTGTGCTCTATCGCTTCCGGAGCAGCTGAACCCTGCCTTGTACCTTTTCTTTTTAATAATTTATCTTTCTTTAGTTAAAGCTGTGATTATTGATCTCAACCATGGAAAGGCTGTGAGTCCCTCACCCCCTACCCCATGCTCCAAGTGGGAGGCCGTAAATTTAGGTTAATAGTTGCTGTTACTGAACCTCTCCTAAATTATTGGTTTAATAATCCTTTTGACAGTATACGTATCAATCCTTCAACACTGAATGTCAAAATTTTAGAAAGGAGGAAGGAGGGGGGAGGGGAGGGTAGTAGGAAAAAAGGTACCTAAAAGATGTTTTGTACGCTGTTGAAATTGCCAAACAAGGTGAACGACTACAAACAATTGTACTACTACTACTTAAGTAAATCCGAATGAAAGCTCAAGTTAAAAGTTTTCACGTCCGGTTTACATTCACAGTCTTCAGTATTTATATCGTGCCAATAACTACACAAAAAGCTTTCTAAGCACAACATTAAAACGTTCTGACAAGTAGTGACAAAATTTTACTATTAAGGATAAAACATTCTTTCTGAAAACAATGAAATTTTAAAACAAACATTCATTTTAGCTAGTAAAATCTTAATATTGTAAACAACTGCCACCTCCTAGACCATCTTTGCTTGTCCATTGTTAGCCAAGTTATAGATACTTTTTTATTCTCATTATACAAAAGGCTATGAACTTTGCAAGTTATTTCACTTATTGAAATAATTCCCAAATTATCTATATCCAACCGTAAATCTAATACAACAGAAATGCAAAACCAAGGTGTTTAAAATACAGTTTTATTAATCAGCCAATCTACTTCTTTAAAAAAGAAGCACAAATCGGGAGAGCTTATGCAAGATTTTGATTTAATATTCTTCTCCTTCTTCTTCTTCCCCCTCCTCGAACGAATCCTGGCCAACTTCTTCGTAGTCCTTCTCCAGTGCAGCCAGATCCTCGCGAGCCTCAGAGAACTCTCCCTCCTCCATACCCTCACCCACGTA
>JAOBRB020287855.1:0-11222 GCA_027575285.2 Zoanthus pulchellus | reverse complement strand
CAAGGAAGTTTTTATGAACCTGAATTATTAAAGACTAAACAAGAGGTATTTAGAATCGATAAAATCATCCGGAGAGATAACAAGAAAAAACCAGCTTTAGTTTCCTGGAAAGGATATAATGATGACTTTAACGGTTGGATTCCCATCAAGGATGTAACGTAGGTTTTTCATTAAAAATGAGTTAAATCATCACTAATTTTTTGTATGAGATGACATGCTTTACATTGTGACTTTGTTTTATTGTGTTCACATATTTTATTTGTGAGCCTCCACAGTCTTTACATTCAGCCATCTGTTTGTTGTGCTCACATATTTGAGAACCTCCGCACTCTTTACAAAAGAATTTCTGTCTTCCATGAATACATATTCCCTTACCACCACAGTCCCTGCATAAATATTTCGCTCGATTGTGTTCACATATTTGAGAGCCTTTACAATCCTTACAGTAATATTTTACTTTACCGTGTATACAGAATTTTATGCCTTTACCATGTTGTAAAAGTTCAATATCTAATACTTCAATTAGTTCAGCTTTACGCATTTTATAATATCCTTTGATACCCTGCGCTTTTGCAAGTACTTTCAACTCTTTCACACTTTGGTTTTTCATTCTATATATATTTATTTATATTATTTTTAATTCAATTTTTATAAAAATTGGATTAAAAACTCATTTCTGATTTTTGTGGGAATTGCCCTATTTTGTGGGAATTTGTTTGAATTTAGGGGAATTTCAAATTGATTTTCAAATGGAATTTTTTGTGATTTTTTTTGTCATTTTTTTGTGATTTTTTTTTGTGATTTTTTTTATGATTTTCAAATGGAATTTTAAGGGAATTTTAAGGGAATTTTTTTGTGATGTTTTTGATTTTGGGGAATTTTTTGATTTAGGGGAATTTAGGGGAATTTTTTTGTGATTTTTTTATGATTTTCAAATGGATTTTTCCATTTAATTTTTCTGGAACATTTTCGATTATAATCGAAAATGTCCCAGAATCGGCCTTTTACATCTACTTTCTTTCTGCACTTCTTGCGTTCCATGACCGGTTCTTGTACAACGGTACTTCCATATTCGTTGAGCAAATTTAATTATGTTTGTCTCTCAAGACTTGTCTTCCCCAGTCGAACATATTATATGTATGCAGACAGCAAAAAAGAAATGGAGGAATGGTTAGGGTCGATCAGATGGAAGTTGGTAAGTTTTTAATGTAATTAGATAATTTGTCTTTGCCCATAGAGATCTATTATTTTTTCTGCGTGATATTGCATGTTATATGGCACCTGACTGTACAGCGTATGAGAACCCAACAGTACAGAACATGAACACCCGACATTACAGTACATGAACACCTCACAGTACAGTTGATGAACACCTGGTAGTATGGTGCCTAAACACCTGAAATTATAGTACATGAACACCTCACAGTACAGTAGATATACAGAAGGTATACATTTTAATTACCCAAGGAGTTTTCAAACATGTGGCCCCATGGACCTATGGTTTAACGGCCTTATCCAGCCTCGCTATCTCTGGGTCCTCCGTCATATGATCATATTATTAATATCAGGCACGCTTTTTCCTGAAATTTTTATTTATGTCTCAAAGCAAATACTTCCAAATGTGAAATCACTAGGTATTGAAGTCCGTGCGTAAAATACATAAATTGTTAAAGGTTTTAACTAAAGTGTGTGTGTGTAGCGAAACCAGCGCAGGTAATTGGCTCGCTCG
This sequence comes from Zoanthus pulchellus, assembly GCA_027575285.2. Lineage (NCBI taxonomy): Eukaryota > Metazoa > Cnidaria > Anthozoa > Zoantharia > Zoanthidae > Zoanthus > Zoanthus pulchellus. The sequence continues at coordinate 9,493 of JAOBRB020287855.1, read as the reverse complement.
TTATGCAATAAAGGAATAAACTTTCTTGTTTCTCTGATGTAATGACAAATAGCAAGTTTCGCTTGTCTCTCGACCTTGATACACGGCACTTAATCAAAATTCATACTGTGACAAGAAATGATTTTACACTTTTTGCTTGATTAAGTTTGCTTTTTTACTTTGGCCACATATTTATATTGAAGCAAAGAATTTACGCGTGTGCATTTGCATCTTATTAGCATCTCTACAATCTATCTTACCTTTCTAAAATTTTGCCTGTCTTCCTTGTCATGTTCGTTTAGGACAACCAAATCTTTTGCCGCTTCATAAGCGTTGCAACTTAATGTAATTATTTTTCGACATCATGGTCTTTACCTTTGGTAACAGGTAGTAAGAATACGTATGCATTCAGAAATTTTGAAAGCAACGATAGCCATTGTGTTTAGTCTCAGCAATTAATTGTTTTTAGCCAGCAAAAGGTTTTGGCATTATAAACTCTCTGTGGTTACTTATTCAAATTCAGGCAGTTATGAAAGACAAGCATAACAAACTCTTAAACTATCTTAAGTTTGCAAAGCAATGATTGTTAAAGGACCTAAATTTTATAGCCTGCAAGCCTGTTCTGCCGTGCTGCAAAACGTTCTGTGAAAGGAATGGGGAGAGGGAAGGGAAGGAAACCTGCACGTAACCCTTTGAATCACGAGTCCATGCATCCCAAATAGGATGCGGCATTTTGATTGGTCTGGAATGTCGGTGACGCACAACGTCAGAGAAACTGCTGCTCGAGATCCTATTGAAGACAGTTCAGAAAGTTGCTGTTCGGTTGCCTTTCGGATGGTGTTGATGTTAATGGGAGATTGCTAGTAAAATAATAATTTATATTCTTTTCACTTATGATGAATCACAAAAAGTGATCATGTAATAATTAACAATTATTCACCGAAGTGTCACTTTCACTGACACTAAGGTGAATTTTTTTTTCGGGACTGATACAGTATTTAAAGAAAATGTCCAGTTCACACCTCAGATGTTTTGCCTGGAATTGCTGCCCGGAAGATTCACAGTAAAGATTTACAGAATGTTCACCTGGATTCAATAAATGTACAAGTTGATGGTTGTTCTTTTGTGGCTGTTGCGAATTTTTAATGTTGTTTTCATCGGAAAATGCTAATGTTGAATGGATGTAGGATAACTCAGCAGCTATTTTCACCTCTTTTGCAGAGAATTTTCAAAACGTTGTTGTGGGTTTTGTTTGCATCTGCGAAAAGAGTGTCTAAAATAGCGGTATTTTTATTGTAAAAAGTTTCGTCTCGCTTTCTCGCCGCCAAGTAAAACTTTTGCAAACACCTTTACCTTGTTGAATCCTGTTGTTATTGAAACCTATCTGTAAAACATTAGATGTTTTATTGTTTTTAATTTTAGCACTCGACAGTATTCATAAAGAAGGGGTTGTGTTTTGATTTTGTGCCTTAAAAGTTTAAAAACTGTGTGTTTCCTATCGGAAACCAAAGCGAAACGGGAAGTTATTTTGTTTTGTTTTCACGCAGATCAATAGTCTTGGTTACTTACCTTCTTAGCCAATCGGCGTGCACGAAAAGTGCTATTAACTTGTTTAGTATATACTAAATTCAATTAAGTATACACTTAATCTTTGGAAGATTCAAATTATTATTCCAAAAATAAGCTAATTTTGTATGATACAGGTGTCATTACGACTTATCTTGAATCACATATTAAAGTACAGCATGTTATGTGCATCAAAAGATATTGTCATGATTACAAACTAGCATGGAAAACAATACTACACTATTATTTAAAAGACTGCGGTGGAAAATTTTTATTTCAATGTAATTTTGATAAGCCCAAAATAAAAGTTCATATCTCTCAATTCTATAGGAGCTTCTTCAAAACATTCGCTTCTCTTAAACCAGCACGTACACCTAACACTGAGGCAAATATACAGCTGAAGAAATTATCTGGAATAAAAAGCAAATCTTGTTTGAAAATGAAATGATCTATAACAAAACAGTGAAAAAGAAAGGACTGTGAAAGGTTAACGATCTTTTAACCGGCATGGAGAATTTTTAAAAGTAAATGAACTTTTGAAATCGGGATTAGCTTCTTAGAAATCTTCCTAGTAGTTTCTTGCATAGATGCTCTTCCGTTACAATGGGGAATGGATCTAAAACAGACAGTTAAAACATATTTATCGGACAGGAAAATCAGCTATTGATAAATGAGATATTGGTAAATCTTTGAAAATTAAAACAAAAAACAATTTACGCAAGAACTCGACAGCTCCAGTATAAAATATATACTAACCCGGATTCTTTACACAAACAAAACTCTCTGCAAAACGCTTTTTCTGTAATACACACGAAGAGACTGTTGTATATATGTTTTAAACTGGACATACACACAAATGTTTTAATGATACCTAAGTCTCTTAATACGATAGGCTATTAATATTCTTTATGTTTGTTAAAATCAAATGTTGCAAAATTTAAAACAAAAAAAGAAAAATATATCAGACAACGGTTAGGATAACATAAGCCTTTATGATTCAGATTGGCAAATATGCTTTGAATTCTAGCTGTTTATTTGACCAAATTGAATGCGGTGGAACTCAAATCTGCGGAATTTCAGTTTGGTTTGGGTCATTAGAATGTTCTTTTACAAGTTCCTTGCCACGCTGTAAATCTCGAGTTCCAAGTTCGATCCTCACCTTTCCTTGTTTGCAGTTGTTGTTTGCAGATGAAACGAATGTTATCAAGATGCGGATGGGTAAAAGGTAAAATTATTGGGTTTTTGACTGTTGTTTCTTACAAGATAGAAATGTGATCGAATTTAAATCATGACAGGCATGTTATATTCCTACAAAAGGTCTGTGAGATTTGTAAATTGATAAAATAAGTCTTGATATGTTAATGTCTTACGTAAATTATTGCTGTTGTATTTCATGGAAACAAGACTTAAAGTCTTTCTACTGTATGACAGCTGAACGTTGCCACGCTTGCTGATTGGTTTATATATGACCGAATTTGACATTACATGATGGGAGTTGGATTCTAAACACAATTAGTCCGTGCAGGCTCTATTTATACTTCCCAACCTCCCCACTCCCCACCCCCTCCGCCATAATTCAAATAGATCAGAAGAGCCGGTTCGAGGCTTTTAATGTTAGAATTACCTTCCCCAAGTACTTTTCTTTGTTAGAGCTTTCACGGTTTATTTTCATTGCAGCACTTTTTGAAAGAAAAAGACAAAAGCAGTAAGTACAATAATACTAATTCGGTAGAACAAGTTGAAAAGACATTAGCAATAAATACAACAATTTTAATACAGTACTACATAAGTTGAAAAGACACAAACAATAAATACAACAATACTAATGCTGTACAACGTAAATTGAAAGGACAGAAACAGTCAATACTGTAACAGTAATTCTGCACAACATAAGTTGGAAGGAGAGAAGCTGTAAGTACAACAATACTATATCTCTACAACGTAAGTTGAAAGGAATGAAACAGTAAGTACAATAATAATAATTCTGCTCAACCTAAGTTGAAAGGAGAGAAGCAGTAAGGTCAACAATAATAATTCTGCACATGTAAGTTGGAAGGAGAGAAGCAGTTAGTACAACAATAATTATTCTGTACAACGTAAGTTGAAAGAAAAGAAACTGTACTTCAAGTACAAGACCACCTCTGTCTCAAGCCAAAACCCTTAAACTCTTTTCTAATTTCCTTTTACTGGATCAGATTACTTCGTGTGGAAGACGCGAAAAGTTGAAGTAATGAAACTATACATTTTGTACTCCTGATATTAGCAGTCGCAAGTCATGAATATTTTTGTGTCGTGCAAATAAATTGTAGTACTGACTTTTCCGATCAAAGTGACCAAGTTTTCTTCCTTCAGTTCCATTTCCTTGTCTTCTTTATACTAAACTAACTAAATCCTTTACGAGCCAAGTGACCCATAAAGCTGGCAATTATCTCCGGTTTTCGTAGTGTTTGGCGGATGAGAGTCTTTAACTCCCCCTAGACGGGACACTAATCCATCGCTGGGTAGCTCCCAGCAAACGCTGGTGATGGAAAGCTGAGTTGGCTTTGGCGGAAAAGAAGCTCACACAAATATTCGAATCTCGGTAAACTGACGGAATCGAAATGGGGTCCTTGTGGCTTGAAAACAGAGATCTTGCCAATTAAGCTAACCACGTCCGCCCACAAACGAAACAGTTTAAAATAGTGGTCCTTAGGTTAAAAACTACAATAATGTATTTTGGGAATAGAAAACAGAAGTGAAGGTTTCTGTTTTAAAATTTTCCTCATCACCTCGCAACTTCATAAAAAATGGTTGTCGGTAGTTTATTAAATGAAAGTAAATACGTTTTGTTAAAAGAATAAGATTGTCAATTACATTAAATTCAATAAAAAATTGATTGCATTATTTTTGAAATATAATGGTTTTTGGATATCTTATTTATAGAAATTGTTTGACTGGAATGTTCGCATTTATACCCGTTCATTCGATGGTGCACTGCATTGGAGGAGTGTCAGATGAAAACAGTTGTTTTATGCAACAAAGAATGGCAACTCACAAATTTTGAACCATGCACACTTAGAGTTTACAGAGCTGGTCCTAAGTACACAATTCTCAAAGCAGCGTGAGAAATTATTTTCCAAAGGGTAGCTAGCTGTTTAAGAAAATTGTTTATTTGGAAATATATTTAGTACAACTAAAATTGATTCCTTTTGCGTTCGTTTACAACCGCAAGTTCGGGCCGAAAGGTGGTATTGAAATTGTTAATAGTGAGTTTATTCTTTTTAGTTCTAGCAAAAGAAATTGATTCACTGATGAGCAGCTTGTTAGTATAACCGAGCGTTGTGCTACCAAGATGACGAGTGGGGTTAGTAAATTTAAATCTTTCAGTTCGGTTGTGTACGCTTTTAACCGTCATTTGATCAGCCGCGTTGAAATGTAGAAGTTTAAGTTAAACGCATGAAAGAAGAAGCAATCAAACAAATAGATAAAAAAAAATTTTCAAGCGTTTTCGAATCTTTGCCGAAAACTGTCGGATATTTTTGATGATTTCCGTTGAAGTTGGCATAGGATGACTTACCGAAAGTAAAAGAGGCATATATTAAACGATCCATCAACCTCGCTTGCTCAGTCTTTGTAAAATACTAAACACTCTTAATGTCCGTTATGTCAAAGAGTCGGTCTCATATTTTACCCTACAGACCTCGCGCTCAGTTAATCTGTTAGTATCTGTTCAGGGAAAATGAAAAACAAACCACCTTGAATCATTTGCGTGTATAGTTTCTTCCTATCGTTGTTTTGTCGTCTTTGATTTAAATAGTTATATATATAGTTTTTAGATTACTGTGTATTTGAATCAAAAAAGTTGAAATATGATAAATAATAAATCTTATGTTGATTATTTGATGTTGATACTTTTGAAATCTAGTCATTTATTGCGAAAAGTGCGGGATTAGTTACATTCGGGCCTTGCCTTGCCTTGCTTTGAAAGAAATAAACCTTTCCACGGTATAAATTGTTTTTTTCTATGCATTCAAATTTCCCGTCTAGCTTCATTTACGAGCTTTAAATTCAAAAGGAAAACTTACCCAAATCGAGGTTAATGGAAAATTTTGAATGCTGACAAAAGAATATTTAAACCGTGAAAAAGTCTACGTAATACGAAATTTTGGCTATAGTACTCGTTTATCTGCAATGTTTTTCCTAGGGTTTTCCCGTCTCAACGAAACCACAACTTAATATTTAAATTCTCCTTGTGAAACGCGTTGTTTCTATAGCCCTTATGTAGTACAATTAGCACGCAGTACCTCGTTTGAAATAGTAAGATTGCAGAAAAGAACATTTCTTTTGTAATGGGTTTTGAAAAGTATTTTTTGTAATGACGGAATTTATTTGCGATTAAAGATCAGTTTCTCCAGGGGTCCCACGGGCCATTAAAAGTCATTATGAGTGCTTGCAAATTTGATACCTTAGAGAAAGAAAGAATACACTTTATTTAAAGTGGGTAAATATGTTAACGCCATAAAAAGTTCTCTAACACGTGGCCGTCTGGACCAACGGTTTAACGTCCTTATCTGATAAGTAGTGAAGGTCTAACTATTTGCGGATGTTGGAACAAAGGAAGCACTTTCTCGAAGGGGGCATCCTTAGGAGGTCTTAAAAAGCACTAAATTTTAACAAAGTGGAGGTGAGGTGCTTAGCAGCAGTCGCCTATACTATATTCTTAGAATATTCACCGAGTTTCAAGTTACTCAATTGAAGGAACAACGTATACTACATGTGTAATATTAACCACAAATGTGATATAACACAAATTTGATATCACTCACAAAAGTAATATTAACCACAATGTGATGTTAACCACAAATCTGATATCATCCACAAATGTGATATTAAAATCACAAATGTAATATTAGCAACAAAGATAATGTCACCCAAATATTTGATATTAACCACAAATGAAATATCAGTTACAAATGTAATATTAACCGCAAGTGTGGTATTAATTACAAATGTAACATCATCCACAAAAGAATGTGATATTAACCACAAATCTTACAAAATAGTAACCACAAATGTAATAAAATTTTAACCACAGATGTAATAAATTAGTTGACAACAAATGTTATATACACAAATTTAGAAATATAGGAAAATTTTAGTCACATATGAGCATCAGGGGGGGGGGGTGAATGGCAGCAACCTCTCCATGGTTAACAAGATATTAACAACGCCATTTGGCTGGGTACAAGATAACAGGTACCATATTGAAACGTAACAGGTGGCATTCAGCTGTTCCGGAAGAGCAAGGAACATTGGTTGTTGTTAAACTTGCTGGTTAATTGTCGTCCACGTTAACTTTTTGCTTTTCGCGTTGCCTTATAGACGTGGGTGAAGTTTTCGTGTATCGATTCAACTGTTATAACTGTTTACTAACTCCTCCCTACTTCGTATTGACAATTTCCAGAAAGAACGAAACAGATATCTACGATTTAAATTGCTGGCCTAATTCAAGTTCTAATACGCCATTCCCGCATTCTCTACTTTGCATAAACCTGAAAACGAGGCTGGCCTTGATTTGCACGAACAACAACATGAATGAAACTATGGCGGGAGACGTCAAGGAAGCCGAAAAAGCTAAAAAATCCTGCCTTTCCCTAAGAAATCCTTTACATAATGATGAAAATTTACAATAAGGGAAATCCTTAAATGAAATGCCTACAATTACGATCAGAGAAATAGATTTTTTGGCTTTTTCAGCTATCTTGACGTCTCCCGCCATAGTTTCATTCATTTGTTGTTCGTGCAAATCAAGACCAGCCTCGTTTTCATGTTTATGTAAATTAGGAGCATTGGAATCCGGGAAAGGCGTATTTATATTGATTCACTGACAAAGTAATTATCATTCATGTTTATACTTTTTGTGGCCTGCATGTACATTCGCACACAGTAAATTCTTAGAAAAAATATTAATGGCCATACCTGCTAACACCACAGACTACGAGTCAGCTATAGATTCCGTACCTACTGACACCACAGACTACGAGTCAGCTATAGATGACCGTACCTACTGACACCACAAACTGGGAGTCATCTGTAGATGACCGTACCTACTGACACCACAGACTGGGAGTCAGCTATAGATGCAGTACCTACTGACACCACAGACTTGGAGTCATCTGTAGATGACCGTACCTACTGACACCTCAGACTGGGAGTCATCTGTGGATGACCGTACCTATTGATACCACAGACTGAGAGTCAGCTGTAGATGACCGTACCTGCTGACACCACAGACTGCGAATCAGTTGTAGATTACCGTACCTACTGATACCACAGACTAGGAGAAGCTGGAGATGACCGTACCTGTTGACACCACAGACAAGGAGTTAGCTGGGGATGACTGTACCTGCTGACACCACACACTGGGAGTCAGCTGTAAATGATCGTACCTACTGACACCACAGACTGGGAGTCATCTGTAGATGACCGTACCTGCTGACACCACAGACTGGGAGTCAGCTGTAGATGACCTTACCTACTGACACCGCAGACTGGGAGTCATCTGTAGATGATCGTACCTACTAACACCACAGACTGGCAGTCATCTGTAGATGACCGTACCTACTGACACCACAGACTGGGAGTCATCTGTAGATGATCGTACCTACTGACACCACAGACTGGGAGGTAGCTGAAGATGATCGTACATACTGACACCACAGACTGGGAGTCATCTGTAGATGATCGTACCTACTGACACCACAGACTGAGAGTCAGCTGTAGATGACAGTACCTGCTGACACCACAGATTGGGAATCAGTTGTACATTACCGTACCTACTGACACCACAGACTGGGAGTTAGCTGGAGATGACCGTACCTGCTGACACCACAGACTAGGAGTTAGCTGGAGATGACCGTACCTGCTGAGACCACAGATTAGGAGTCAGCTGTAGATGACCTTACCTACTGACACCGCAGACTTGGAGTCATCTGTAGGTGATCGTACTTACTGACACCACAGACATCGTACCTACTGACACCACAGACTAAGAGTCAGCTGTAAATGACCGTACCTGCTGACACCACAGACTGGGAATCATCTGTAGATGATCGTAGCTACTGACACCACAGACTGGGAGTCATCTGTAGATGACCGTACCTACTGACACCACAGACTGGGAGTCATCTGTAGATGACCGTACCTGCTGACACCACAGACTGGGAATCAGTTTTTTCATTACCGTACCTACTGATACCACAGACTGGGAGTTAGCTGGAGATGACTGTACCTGCTGACACCACAGACTAGGAGTTAGCTGGAGATGACCGTACCTGCTGACACCACAGATTAGGAGTCAGCTGTAGATGACCTTACCTACTGACACCGCAGACTGGGAGTCATCTGTAGATGATCGTACTTACTGACACCACAGACTGGGAGTCATCTGTAGATGATCGTACCTACTGACACCACAGACTGAGAGTCGGCTGTAGATGACCGTACCTGCTGACACCACAGACTGGGAATCAGTTGTAGATGACCGTACCTACTGACACCACAGACTGGGAGTTAGCTGGTGATGACCGAACCTGCTGACACCACACACTAGTAGTTAGCTGGAGATGACTGCACCTTCTGACACCACAGACTAGGAGCCAACTATAGATGACCTTACCTACTGACACCGCAGACTCGGTGATCGTAGCTGCTGATACCACTCACTGGAAGCCAGGTGGAGATGACCGTACCTGTTAACACAATAGACTGGGAGTCAACTGCAGGTGATAATACCACCTGAAACCTAAGACCGGAAGTCAGAAATTGGTATGTAGTCAATGAATAATTTAATACAACAACAACAATATTTTATTTCCAAAACGTTTTTACAATTCAATTCTTTAGACCCGCAAATAGCAATCGCTAGTCGAGGCGGGTCAAATCTAAATTACATTATTGATACATTTTT
>JAOBRB020287745.1:0-11222 GCA_027575285.2 Zoanthus pulchellus | reverse complement strand
AGCCACAGAACACAAATCTGCCCCATTGCATCATGGGAAATCCCGGATATTTTGCACAGGGAAACACCAGTGCCCACGAATGAAAGCTGTTTTTTATAAGTCTCCAACCAAGCTAACATTCTGCACCAAAAGCTCTCTAGACATTTTAGGCTTTCAATAAATCAAAAGAAATGCAAAATGCAGCTGGCTGAGACTAAGGCAAACACTCGTAGGGCCCCCCTTTCCATGATACAGCAAGAAGCCAGTGCTCGAACCAAGCAAATTAGCTTATTTTGCTATAATCACAGTGCCAATAAACAGTTCTTCAATACTGACAAGGTTTAAGCCTTCTCAGCCCTTGATGATGAGCTCAGGCACCCGAAATTTGCCCAAAAATTCGAAAAAAGGCATTTTTTTCGGCCGTTTTCACCTGAAACCGCCTCTCAAAAAATGATTTGAAAATGGATACAAAGTGTAACGTGACTAACATTTACGTATCATCGCACATACAGGGAATACCCAGTCACCCAGGTTTTAATTAAAGAAAGAACAAGAGTTTTTATATGGCCACTCTCCCCTATAAAAAGCCTATTTTTCGTACATTTGTTTGAGTGTACTCCCGCCTTAACGGAGCATTTTACGAGAGTGGGGGACTCGACAGATTATAATTTGCTGGGAGCGCTGTAAAAATTTGAAAGAGCTTCAGTCATAGCGGCGCTATAACCTGGAACAGTCTACCAGAGCGTTTTTGACAAATTGAGTCTGTCCAGTCCTTCAGAACCGACATCAGCCGTCACTCTGTTTCTCTGTTTAGTTAGCTTATAGAATGTTTTATTAAGCAACATTGTTTTTGTGGTGTAGTGGTTAAAACGTCGAAGTAGTAAACCGAAGATGTGGGGTTCAATTTCTATAGTTCTATATAGTATTATTAGCCTTTTTATTTAGTATTATATTAGAATTTTCACTAGCCATTGTTTTATGTACACATATATATATATATTTTTTATAGTTAGCATGGCCTACATGTCAAACCAGCCTTGTTGGGCTGATGGTTAATTCCATGGTTAAATAAAGTTATTGATTGATTGATTCAAATGTTTCATCTCTGGAGAGCGGATTCAGAAGTTTCCGGATACGTGTCCCGCTGTGTTAGATTGGACGATAACCGTATTCGGAAAAAAAAGTTTCCGGATACGAAAGTTTCCGGGTTTGTGTGGACGGGGCCTAAAACAGTATAAAGAAATTATCAAAAAACAGGGCATTAAAATACAATGCGTATGCCTGTTCGTTACTATTATTTATTGTACAGGGTAAGCAGGATGTACACACTATTTGATTGCTATTCATGTATCATATAGACGATCAATCATCAAGTTAAACTTGTAATAACGCAAAGTCCCCTAATTAAGCGGTAATGATGTTTTTGGTATTCATTGGTTTTACTGATTCTGTTATTAACTGAGTCCTGTTGTTCTATTTAGCAATAAGTTCTCGAGCACGAATGGGCTCTGAATCAGTAACCCATGGGGCCGAAGGCCGAATGGGCTATTGACTCAGAGACTATAAGAACGAGAGGAATATACAAAATATATCGAATAAGTCTTGAGTTTGAGATAAGATTTATAAGAAACACAGTTATAGATATTGTTTTAGTTTATAAAGCTATAAGAAATAGCCTAGTACTAGCTTAACCAATCAGAACGCAGCATTGATAATAGACCACTAGTTGGATTTTACTAATTGTTGTATTCCAGAGTAAAAATACTTCAGCCTGTTCCAGCTTCTATAAATCTCATATGTCCAAATTCAATGCAAGTTCATTACACCATTCATTTTGTTTTAAAGACAGAAGAATTAGAGCTATACTAAAAACACCGTTTTTAGAATATTGCTCATTTTTGCAATTTAATAAACAGTATTCTCATAACACATTCCTTATTTATAAAAACTTCTAATGTAACTGTATGTTTGCCCGCATAAGTGAGTTAAAATAGTTATTCCGTCAACCAGAACTTCAGTCTTCGAATAAAATTCTCACGCCTTTTTGTTTGCATATGCCAAAATTTACACATTTTTTACGTGGGCAATACTTAACACATACACCTCTTACTTCTTTTCTCGTCGCCGGAAAGAGCTAATTAAAAGCAGAGACAAAGGCTTTTCCGCAATAACAGCACAATGGACAACTGAATGCCACTAATCATTGCTTTTGTGTAAGCCGCATGAATATTTAAAAAAAACAATTTTATTGTAAAACAACACAGCTACAACTACAATTAACAACAGTTTCAACTTTAAAAGTGAAAGCAAGAGTCGTGACGATAAATTAAAAACGCGGACTTGCAATCGTTTTTAAACTCGTAATGATGAGTTCAAAAAAGTTTTATGCCGAAGTTCTTATCTAAAAAATTACTAAACTAGTAATTGTGTAAAACAATCAATATACATATGTCGCTTGTAGGAGAGCAAGTGAAAGACTATACCGTTGAACCAGTTGGAAAAAAGGTGAAAGATGCCATACTGAAGGAAAATTTCCAAGAAAACGTATTACTAAAAAAGGAAATTGAAGAACATCAAAAACACTTTTGCGAAGCTATACGAAAAATAGACAAAACAAAAAGAAAATTTGCCTTAAAACACTTACCAGCAACAAACTCAAGACCGTAGTCAGTAGTGTAAAAGATTTTGAAGCTGTGGTTGTGTGCACATGCGTCAGTGATAGAAGATTCTTCCATAGAAACTATTCCTTTACTATCTATACCCTAAGAGAAAAGCTATGTTATTTAACGTTGAAAGCTTAATGTATCCGAAATGCAGATATGTAAGACTGCAACTTGACAATGATAAGCAGGGCTTGCCCGAACTCTGTTCTCACCACGGCCTTTGTATCAGCAAAAGCTACATTTCAAGTGTAAGGAGCTACATAAAGTGCGTTGGAGACACTAAACACCTTGTTTAGTTTTGATGGTGAGGAAAACCTCTCCCTCCCCCCCCGCCATTCTTTTCCTCTATGTACGGCCTTAAGAAAAATAGTTGGCGCGTCCTTTTAGACCCGGGTAAGGGATTTGGTTAGTATTTTCCCCAATTGTTTTGTAACTTGATAGACAGCCCTATTTCAGATTTTAAAATCCATGGATCACTAATTACCACTTGGCCGGTGCGGCTCTGTTTTTTCAATTCTTGATTTTTGGTTCTTATCAGTTTTAAATTTTATCTAAAATGCCCAAAATCTATAACAGATTGAACTTCAAATTATGCATTTTGCGTTAGCTTTTGATCTTCTTTCGGCAACTAGTATTCAAATACCAAAAATAATTTTCTCTCGTTCTCAAGTCACAACTACCCTGGTGATATTTGGTGTGTCAATGATAATTAGTGAGTACAATTATTGTAAAATTGCACTTTGCTATCTGAAAATCTAAGCACCATCTTTCGAATTTCAGTTGATTTTCAGCAATATTTTATATTCTTTATTCTTTTATATAACCTCTTGTAAATACAAATTAAATATGAACTGCAAGAACAACACTATTAGTATTATTATTACTACTATTTGGTTATGAACTGATTTGTCTTGTGAGTTTTTTTTCTTATCTGTCTCGTTGCCAAGATCAAATTAATTTTAAGGAGAAAGCGTTTGTCGAAAATTCCTTTCTGAATTAGTTCATTGCAAGGGCAAGCTAGAAATTGCGGCCTATTTCCATTCAATAGAAATCATTTTCAATTAAATTGATAATGGCCTATAAAGAAACCTGCTTTGTTTGGTTGAAATCTTGTGACGTCAGATTGTTTGAAACAAGCATTATATTATCTTTAAAAACGTTCTTCCTCAAGAAGATAGCCAAAGAGAGACGACCAAGTTGTACAACCAAAAACATTTATCAATTGTCGAAATGCAGGTTCTTGTGTTCCTCTTGGTTTCTATCCTTTGCTTGTCAGTGTTCCCGAATGTCAAATCAGATGATGGTAAGATAATTTGTCAGAATCGAAAACGATATATTCCACACTAAAAAAGTTTCTCAAAGATATAGACTCATGCATACTCCCAATCTCCATATACGGTTTATTTAAAAATCGAAAACATTTGCAAAGGTTTTCGAAACTATTTTTCTGATAAAATCTTGAGATTTGGTGTTAATTTTATTCTGGTTTGTTTGTCGGTAGCGTGATGTGTTAGTTTACAAGTTTTTTATGGACAAATGATTTTAAAGTTTTGTTTTTGTGATTTGTCTAACCTTAATTATATGCCTCGGTGATCTAGTTCTGCCGAGAACATAGAAAAAACGAAAGTTTCTCGTGGTAAGTTGTTTTCAAATCATTTACTAAGTCCATTTGGATTTCACGTCGAAGTAACTTTCTAATTTAATGAATTGATAAGTCTGTTGCATTTGTTGCTGTTTGAGTTTGACAGCACAAAAATTTAAAAGTGATTTTTGTGCCTTTTTTAGCATCAGTTTCGGCTATTAAAACTACCATAAAAGAAAAAAGTTAGTTACTGCACTTTTCTTATGAAGATGCTTAAAAGCTATTGTCAACTAGATTATTAAAACAAATTTTACAAGTAAGATAAAGATTTCCTAGCAGCAGTTTTTGTTTATGCCCAAAAACCGTTGGTAATTTATTTAGTTTCTAAACATGAATAATTACAATTTGCCTGCTCATCATTGCTTTAAAATTACAATTGATATCATTTGCATATATGTAACTGATTTTTATACCTCAATTCTTCTACTCTTCGCCGATAAAAATTTCGTGGAATTAGTCCGTCGGCCTATCAGGTTATCTTTTAAAACAGTTTACCTTTTTTGCAGACTGTTCATCTCTGCTAGTTGTTAACATCGCTGCATGGGTTTGAAAGATTTAATATAGCTTTTCAGCTCTTGTATAAAGATTGGCAAGTAGAATAAAATCAGTTCTAGTGAACTTTATCTTATCTATCATGTTAATATACACAACCTTGGTGGCTTCAGAATGTTTCTTTTTCAGTTGGTTCTTTGCTGGAGTGTTACTAATCTTGGTAAGTTTTTCGATTAAAATATTAACCGAATTCAAACCGGCTTTGTTTGTAAATAAAACTGCATGGCACAAAACGTTATGAAAATTCTGGACAGTATATCTGGAAACAATTATTTTTGTCTATGAATGTGTTTTATTACAATGTACGAAATAAAAAAATTGATTCTCCTTGAGATGTTTGTGATTTGATCGAATTGAGAGCTTTGCACATTTTGATTTTGTACTTTGCTCAAAGAACAATGCGAGGGATATTCTAATCAAAGGAGGTATAAAGTTTCAAGATAATCTAGCTAACTTTTCTAACAGAAAATTAGCAGTCACTTGACGTCCTTGAGATTTTGCTGAAGCTCAATAATTTAATAAATTCGATATTGTGAACCAGTAACTACAACTCCAATATATTCCATTACCTCATATTGTGCAAACAATAAAGATACATAACAAATTGAAAAATCTGAATTTTTATGAAAAAAACAATCTAATCAAAGACACAAAATATTTTTATTTTTTTAATGCAAATAATTGTGTTGCCATTTGCTCAATTTTAACATGGTGCGTCATGCTGTCAAAAAGTAGTGAAAAAGTTAAATTGTAAGAGTTCTATCTTTTAAAAGTTTTGTCATCTCTGTTGTTATGAGTTCTGCTCTTGATGTTTTAAGCAGACAATAAATAGATAAAGCGATTCTGATTTGGTAAGTGAAAAGCCAGTACAAACTGAAAAGTTTTAATGCCATACATGTTTCGGCAAGTCTCTTGCCATCTTCAGTAACAAATAGCGCGAATTGGATGTGAATTTTAAAATATAGTAAAACTGAAAAGCTTGTGGTTAGTGGTTTTAAGAATAAGTTCGAATATTCGCAAACTTGAAGGAGACTTTAAAAAATCTGAATAATTCTTAGATATAAAAAATGGGTCTTGATAAAAGAATTTTAAACACCCGGAAAGGACTGAAACTCTTTGTTAACGTAATTTGTTCAGTTGGCAGTGATTATCCTAATCTACATTAATACAATATTTTAAAAGCTAATCTATTGAATATGAGATATAACTATAGCTATAGCCGAAAATAAGAAAAAAAGAAAAATTTAGATATCTTTTACTAATGCGTCGGTGGATGCTTGAAAGGTTTTGTTATGTTTAGAGTTTATAGCAGCGCGTTAGCACACAATTTAGCAATTTCCACTGTGTTCAAATTGAAGTTGAACCAACTGCTAAGTTTGAATTAATAATTACCTTTAACCTGTCCAAACATGATTCAATAATTGAAAAATCTGAGCTGACTTCGAGGTGCAAATAATCAAGGTTATCATAATTGAGAGAGACTGGGTCAAGGAAGAGAGTGTGCAATACATACAACATGTATGCATATAGCATATACATTCGTTTATTGGTACAATGCAAACCAACCTCATTGATCTAAAAATACAAAAGCATTCATTCACGCTTTCTGCTGTTCCAACAAAGACACAATCCAACTTCGCAATTGTCTTTGGTTTTTATATTGTTAATCCTTTCACTTTGAGTTTATTTGTAAATTTGTTGTGGACAAAACCAAGATAAATTATGATAAGGAGCCTGACTCGGGTATTGTTTCGTGTTTTTCTTATCATCTTCCTTCCTTCAGGCGGTTTTATTTGTCTTTCCAAAATAATTTAGCCATGTTCCAGGGTTATAACTTTCTAGAACACAAACTATCGGGTCGCGGTGAAATACTGAACGGAAACAGCGGAAATAGGGGGGAAAGCGGAAATGACCGGAAGTGTGCAAAAAAGACGGTAGAGGACAGAAATAACTAGAAATGACAATATAAAAGGTAGAAAGGGAAGAAAACTCTGAAACTACAACGGGGTATGACTAATTAAGTTGTAAATCGTAAGCGTGGCACAATAAAAAACTAACTTTTGGACTATACTGAGTCCTTAGTCGGATATCGATTATGGTACAACCCGCTATCTTTAAAGCAAACCTTAAATGTATTTTGCACAATCAGAACTGACTAAAATAATAGATTATTTGTCTTCCTTCATCCGAATTATTCACGAATTATGTTATACAGACATAACTAGAAAAATGCTGATAAAACAAAATAAAACAATAAGGCACAAGTAAGGTTTATATTGCGTGCTTTACACCGTAGATACGCGTAGCGAGATAAAAAGATCTCAAGAATGTGTATTTTCTTTCCTCTAGTAGTTTGACTAGGGGAGCTATATCCGCAGACGACCAAATCCGCTGGAACACCGGTCGCCGTTGGCTCGGGAAATGCTTTTGCGAGCAGTGGAAAACGGATTATAACAGGGTGTCCAAAACAATTACAGTTGTTGAATAACCCTGGAATTTAGTGAGTAGAAAATGCCACGCAATAATATTAAAAATAGTAGCAAATAAGAAAGGGAAAAAGGGAAGTATCTAACAAGCTTATCATATAAACATAAAATATATCAAAATTTAAAATTTAACAGTAAACTATTCTATTCGAATATGCTTGTTTTTGTCATTCCTCTAGGGGGATGCCAAATACGACTTCTGCATGAATGTTTTGAAAATTGGAAGGACATGATTAAAGATGCTTCTAGAAACGGAACAAACCTGAAAATAACTTGTCCTGCCTGTCAGGTAAAATGTTTGCCGGGTACAATAAATACTGGTCAAAAATAACAAATATGTAACAAGTAGGTAGATACTAATTGCTTGGAATAACTATAAGGGCAATACGATCCAAGCAACCAGAACTCTATTTTGATTATAAATTTTGGATTGGTGTAGGAGTAGAATATTTAACAGAGAACGGATAACTGAAAAAATACAAAAACCCTTGCGTTGCAAACAGTGATGAAAACATGCATACAAGAGGAGAGAGTTATAAAAGTTCTACACTCAAGGTTTAAACTAGAATGTTCATCGAATTTAGAAAAGGTTATGAGAACGTCTAAGTTTACATAACAATGGAGTTTTGATAGGACACAAATACTTCTTTTAATGTTTGTTGACATTGATTGAGCTTGTTTTCCAAGTAGAGATTAATATGAATGACTGATACCAATATATTCGAGATAACCACCGCTTGGTTAGCCCAGTTGGTAAGGCGCCAGTTTGTTGTGCGGAAAGTCTCGGGTTCGATTCCAGGCTGGACCAACACTCAGAGCCTTAAAATAACTGAGGAGAAGGTGCTGCCTTTGCTCTAGCATCCGCAAATGGTGAGACCTTCACGTCTTCTAGGATAAGGACGTTAAACCGTAGACCTAGTATCTAGATCTTTCTGTCGAGGGACTTAAAAGAACCCACACACTTCTAGCAAAGAACAGGGAAGTGATCTTGGTGTTGTTGTCTGTCTCTTGAACTGAAGGCACTTCTTATCGGCTGCCAATTTGCGCCATAATATGTTAAAAACCTGTATTTACTTATAAAGCGCTTAGAACTCTAAAAATAAGCGCTATATAAGTAGTTTTATTATTACTATTGTTATAAACATAAAGGTATGCACTAAGCTTGTTTAAAATTAGGTAAATATTTTTCGTAATCAATTAGTTCATCATCAGAGTTAGATTCGTGTTTACTGATATTTAAACCTTCATTTCGTCGCAAAAAATTTCCTCATGTCTCTCAATATAGTTTTCTCCACATGATTGTAAGTCTTTAAAAATCGAGGTTTGGGGCGTTAGCTTTTTGTTAGCATATGTTCTACTAAACCTTTCGTCAATATTCAAAACACTCATGCTCTTCTTTTATTAATTGCTAGTCTGGAATTTTAAGTAGCTACATTGCCTGTATTTCTTTTATCTTAGTTATGTGTCTTCAGATATTGTCCTCCTTTTCGGCTCTGTTATTTTTAGTACTGTTTTTCATTGAGAATCAAAAAGAACGTTGTATTAAATCTTTCTAATTTGTCGCAGATGGCCCTAAACTGCCTAATGAAAAGAAATCCTGTCGAGGAAGAGATACCATGCAAACAGACAGACATATTAAATAAAGCACGCTACTTTTGGGTTCAAGTTGCAATATTTGAGCGCAAAATGAGAATTTGTCGTCATAACCACTATGAACGTCTGAAACAAAAGCTTGAAACTTTGGGATTTAACCGATTCTTGGATGAAATTGGTAAGAAAATTACAAATCTTTCAATAGAGACAGCAAACTTGATGACATCTATTCATGTAAATGTAATATATGTCTATATATACATATTGCAAATAGTGAACGTTTAACTTGGACAATCTTAACCCATATCCCTAGAGTGCTCAAAAGCAAGCATATACAGCCTTTATCTGGTCCTGAAGAAATTGATTGGCGGACGTGATTGGCGCAGTTGGTAAGATCTCTGCTTTCCAACCACATGGTACCGGCACTTTGCTGAGATTCGAATATTTGTGTGTCCTTCTTTTCCGCCTAAGCCAACCCAGCTTTCCAACCTTCCGGGGTAGGTAAATGCGACCAGCGTCTGCTGGGAACTAACCTGCGATGGATTAGTGTCCCGTCCAAGGGCTGTCAAAGGCTCTCATCCGCTTAACACTACAGAAACCGGAGATAAGCGCCGGCTCCATGGGCCACTTGGCTCGAAAGGATTTAGCTTTTAAATAAGTACCGTGGCGGTGAAACTACAATATTTCTCCTTGTCATATATATTTAGTAATAATAATAACAATAACAATAACAATGAAAATTAGAATGAGAATATAATTTTCTAACTGAATACGAGGCTACTCGGGATGAATTATTGCCACAGGGAAAACAGATATCCTTGAAGAGTTATCCATAGTGAAACAGACTGAAATGAGTGATAGAGAATCTTTAATGAAAATTCGTCACACCCACAAGTGCAAAAGTATATTTGCCTTCAGCATTAAGCCAGTTGTGTAAGGAAATCAATCTAGATCTATAAAAATTAAATCAGCTCATTTATGCAACATCAAAAGTGGTTCAAACCAAGTGTTATATGAATAGAAAAATAAACAAAGAACGGAAGCCTACTAAGCCTAAGTGGCAACTCAAAGTCAGCAACAACAAAAAAATCTGAGAAATTTTCTCGAAAATTAGAGCTTAAAATTGAGAGCAACAATCCTTTAAAGCCAGCTGAAATTGGCTAAAAGTGTTGGCGCAGAGCAGCTAGAATCACGTTGGCAAAAATGCTCCTTCATGGTTAGTTCGCAACTGACGTAGACGAAATGTTCAGCATCCCTTCAGAGGCTGAGACTGAGCTCTGAACTGAAAAGTGAAACAAATGGCTGTAATATATAATATAAATGCCAATACACTACAGTGGCTTTATTCTTGCTGCCCAGGATAAGAGTCTATTCACAAGAAATTATCAGGCCAATGTTCTACATAATGGTGCAGACCCAAAAAGTCGCTTCTGCAATAAAAAAAACTGAAACTATTGACCATTTAGTTTTAGCCGGGAGCATTCTAGCGCCAAACGAATATATTAACCGTTATGACAATAATAACAATAACAATAGCAATAATAATAATAATAATAATAATAATAATAATAATAAAAATAATAATTGATAAGTCATCTAAGTATAGCAGGCTAGTCCAAAACACATCTCAGAATTCCTCACTCAAGCAAAAAAACAGCATCTAGCGAACAGAAATGGTTAGGAGTGGTCACGATAACATAAAATGAAGATAGAGAAATGGAAGTTGCAAGTTGCTACAAAAATGGCGAAACATACCTGACATCGTATACAGTGTGAATACCAACCAACGACAACAGCTCCTACCAACTAAGAAGTATGAAAAGACCAAACTACAACAGAATGTAGATGATTTGAAATGCAGAATGTGCTCACAAGGGCAAGAATCTGTCACCCATATTATGTGCGCATGCCCAAAGATAGCCCAGTCTCTATACACATCCGGTCATGATAAAATGCTAAGACCATATTACCATTATGTACTTTCAGCCTATGGTTTCAATGAAGAAAGTGATCATAGCAGACCCTGGTACCAGCAAAGATCACCAGTACCGGTCCTTGAGAACGCACTGTCCAAAATAATTTGGAATATTGAATTTTATATGGAAAACAAAACCCGGAAAATAATGCGAACAAAAAGAACATAGCAGTAATGGACAAAGAGAAGAAGACATGGCTACTCATCGAAGGAACGGTTTGCAGTATAGGCCTGATATCGGACAGATGGAGGATGAAACAAGAAAAATACAGAGAGTTAAGGGCGCGTATTCAACATCAATACCCTGATTATAAAGTCAACCAAGTAAATGT